>JXWZ01006686.1:0-31682 GCA_000956215.1 Anopheles farauti No. 4 | reverse complement strand
AAAGTTGAACTCAAAGCCTTTTGAACGAAGTGCGATGTATTCTTTTTGAGGCACCCAAATGGTTCGCCAATTTCAATCAGTGCTTACCAGCGCGGCAATTGAATGCTTCTTATCGTGCTCCCGTCTGCACGGATGAAAAGCCATTTTTCCGACACAGCCCACAGTATTCCCAGCTACCACTGCTGGTGCTATTTTTGCTTTTTGGTACAGGCTCTAGACGATGGGCGAAACTCTCATTATCTGCTCGTTTCAAAGTGATTTGCTGCGGTTATTATTGCGCTATCGGATTTATTTTTCCCTTTCTGCACAATACATCCAATCATCAGCCGGGACGGGTAGGCAGGTGACCGATGGAAAGTGGCCACCGCGAGTACGAACCCGACGCTCACCATCATTTGCAGCGTCCGGTCGTTGCAATGAGGTCGTCGGTCTGTGAGCAGGCGGGGATAAAATATCAAAGAATGATGAAGAAAAGCTCATTGTCGTCAATTACAATCGCTTTCCGATGGAGATCGATCGATATAACGGCGAATGATGCTGGCCGCTGCTAAAATACAATAGCCTGCTTTGTGGTATTGCTGACTACGACGGTTGTCATTGTCACCGGCTGGGATGTTTTTGACAGTACCACTGCGAACTAGGCCGGTATTCCTAGAAAATCGTTTAGATCTAATTATTTTTACTAACCTCATTTATAGATAGCTGCTGTTCTTTTAAAGACGGAAACGACTGAATAAAATATTTGTATTTTACTAATTTACCAATAACTTACCCCTGTTGCGCTGAAATCAAAACACGAAGTGAAAGTCAAAGCATCGTTTTTTTGGGCGATGCTTATAATTAAAAAAAAAATAAACATATTTTCAACTAGCGATGAACCAATAACCCTCTAATCGGTACAACGCTTATTGTTACTCGCAACATCAGACCAACGTGTTGTGCAAAGCAATCAAGCCTTAGTCAAAACAAAAATGCATCTGTAAATTTCTCAATCCACACCACATGTAAAACACAGCACCGTCAAGTTCATGTTCGTTCCAAACACGGGCCGCGCAATCATGTGGGTAAAATTATTTGCTATTGGTTTTGTTTTGTTTTGTTGCAAAACGTAAAACAACGCCACTATTAGTAGACCATTATTCCCAGCCGCAAACATCTGCACCGATGGAGCCGACGGGTTTTAACCCTCGTGGGCAAGGAATGTTCTACCAGCTCGCACGGCATATGAATAGACATTCCTGAACAGATGGGATGCCCACGGGATGACTGATACAGTTCCCGAGCGATTGTTGTTGGTTCGAACGGTCGAATGCAAATGTGTTTACACCTATTACAGCCCTATGTGTGTACGCCTATTTTCTTCTTCTTTCACCTTCTAGAGGGCGCCTTCTGGAATAGATCGAGATGCAAATCATCATCCAATTGTTTTGCTCCACCTTCAACCACCACCATTAACCTAGATTGATTTACGGCATTCGGTTCGATTCTGCCGCGCGTTCGGTCGTATCAGGCCGTCCGGCCATAATGACCCCGAACGCGTTGTGATAGAGAAGGAAAAGGTGAACATGGGGTGGTTTTACCTAAAAACAAAAATATAACGAGCCATCGGCATCGGACAATCTACGGTAATGGAGGCCCAACAATACCCCGACCCGGCGGTTGACGGTGCCAGTCATTGTTCTCTCGTCTCTCGTCTAATGATGATGGATTCTGCGCTCGTTTTTTTCACCCTCTACACGCAACCTTATCACCCATCTTGTGAACGTAAACGGAGAAACAATAACATAAACAACATGCGCTACGTTTATCCACGTTTATAAACGTTTATCTTTATGAGCATCCTCGGTCATTCATACAGCTTGCGAGAATGATAACATATTTGGGGGAAAAAAACCGGGTCAAAATCAGTCAAAACAGGAAATCATTGGCGCAACTCACGGGATAGTAAAAGTACGCATTTTGCGAACATATGGTTTGAATGGATTTTGTTTTTATCACTTCAAAGTGGTATGTCATCTACACGACTGTTGATGCATTTCTCGAACCTACGACGTACCTCCGACTTACCGTCTGCCCTCACCTAGCAGACGTCGGCGTAGTAACGTCATGGTAAGGGCCGTCTGACGTCTGCCACCGCGGGTCGTATTGTTTTGGGCCGTTTCGTTTGACGCGCACTCCGCTTCCAATACAGCGTGTGGAGGCCATAAATCGAAATCGGATGTCTGTCGGCGTCTGCTAATGACATGACTCGTTCAGCGTCCTCGTCTCACCGTCTCATGGTTTCGTATGTACGCCGAAAGCAAATATTTGCTCTGCTTTCCGCAACTTTCCGGCTTATCACTAGCGCAGCGTGGCGCTACAAGACCACGTTGATGCATCACGTTGCTACCGGAATGACTTGAGCGCTCTCGCTCTGACGTAAACCTTGTGTCATGTGCAAAGGCGCAGTTTGCAGGATGAGTTTTGGATTCAAATGCTGAGGAATTCAGCTCAATTACTTCCTCTACTGAAGGTCTCACAGCGAACTGACGCAAACGTTTCGATCAAAATATAGCCAATCGCATAATTTTCTGTAAAAGTTTGTTTGAATTTGTGAACTTTATGTTTGCTCCAACAATTCTGCTACGTATTCGTGTTGAACACAACTCAAACATAATGGTTATAGGAAAGTTAAAGTTTTTTTACATTTGACTTTCTTAAGCGGTGGTAAGAAAGGAGTTATTTTTATAATAATTTATAAAATAATGTATACATTATATATGTTGTTTCTGTAATACTAATTTATAATTTATACATCAATATTTGATTACAAAGTCCAGGATTGATGTACACCATCAAATGGCTATGTAAGTCAGCTTGAAAATGTAACTCTGTCAACTGTGAATATCAATTGCGCCTTAGACAGTATTAACAAGCCTGAAAAAGATGCCAGGATATTTTTGTGATTAGTTTAAGCTTGGAAATTTCAAAGAATGTACAAATTCTTCTTCTTCTTCTATTTGGCGTAACGACCATGCCTGCCATTTTACTGGCTTTCTAGACTGATTTTACCACCATAGCTGGTTAGTCACTCCTCGCTAGGGGGAGACAGTCTGAATGGGATCATGGTACCGGTCCTGTCGTGTGAAAGACCGGCGCCGCTACCACTACACCACCGGGCCGCCCCAATGTACAAATATTATTAACAATTTGTATTTACTGTTCTGAGTTTCCTAATTAAATTACGTACAAATTGTTTTTTCCGATAACTAGATAATGTCGGATTATTCCACATTTATGTTACTCTTCTACTAGTTCAATAAAAGTAACTCCATACATGACTGTAGATGAATTATTCTTCATAAACTTTTTCAATGTGTTCATAGTGTAGGTTAAAACCGATGAGCCATCTGATAGACTAATATTAATTAATTTTAAAGCTACGCGTATACGCTATCCCAAAAACGTGGATCGTGTGATGTTTCAACCACACTCACTCTACACATCAATTCAAACCGATCGTTTTCGTTCTCGGACATTTTTCGGGATGTAAATCAGAAACACTTAAACACCGGAAACCTCACCGACAGCTGGCAAAGAGACAGGAATTGCGCCAAACAAACAAGCAAGCAGAGTAAATAGCAAATACCATTTCTTCAACAAAAAAAAACAGCAAAAAACATCACCAAACACTTCTGACGGCTGCCCAATGTTTCCCACGGGGCAAAGTCAGCCGGATGACCGATCGTCACCGACGTGACATAGTCATGTTTTATTAGCCTTTGGGCACATGTGTGTGCTATGTCTGTGTTTGTGTGCTCGTATGTATTGCCTTTTTTCTCACACTGGTTACCCTGTGGTGGAGCTGGCGTGTTCTGTGCTGTGTTTTGACACGCGGACCGAACTATTAACCCTCCAACCAAACGGACATGGACCGTGAACAAGGACGCATGGAACGCAAACGGAATTGTCAAAACCGATGCTCTGTTGAGTACGTGTGACTGTGACTGCTCGGGACAAGATGGTCTTTGCTACCGGTGATGATGATGATGATGTGCTTGTGGTGGGTAGTATTTGGTAGCAACACTGCACTGCACCGAACAATTTGGGGCTTTCGGTAACTTTGTTTTTTTTTTTACTCACGATGCCCCAGTGTCATTAATTACAAACATCAAGCACATTACCCGAGCCACCCCGAAGGCAGTGAACGTGGGCGTTTGTTTTTTCAGGTTAGAGAACATTCAGAATAGAATATGAAATACTCTTCGCCCAGTTAGACGTGAACGTAATGAATGGTAACCAACTATTAGAGTGTTTGGGAGGGTAATGTATGCAATATCACTCAAAATTCAAAAACAGAACCCTTTTTCCAGAACCTCGATTTTAATTTTAAAATGTTTTAAGTTTCAAGAGGTGTTTTACGTTCAGTTTTTTTAAGGTCTTTTACGATGTGTCCAACCGAAATTGGATTGTTTAATATGTTATTTGTATTGACCAGGTGTACACTGAAAACTTATTTTGTTTAACCAACATGCCATAAGGAGTCTCTAATTAAGTAAAAAGCTTATGTTACCTGTTGGATGAATATAATTTAGTAATTGTTCTATTAATGTTAATTTTTCACTGTAACTTAAAATAACCTTTTTGTCTTTATCGATAATAGTCGATTGCAGCGCAGAATACCGTATTAAACTTAAAAAGCAAGGGTTTTACGGAGCAAGAATGCAGTAAATACTTTGAAACAAATCTATTCCTCATTTTGAATAAATGAATTTCAAATTCGAATTGAGAAGTTCTAATCTTTTTATAGGCTTTTATAAGCTTTATAGGAAGTATTTTCAATAACTTGCTTTCTAAACCAAATCATAATAACCCAGCAGATGTTTTAAACTATTGTTTGGAAACTAATTGAACCAGACCAAAAAACAAAATAAATTTCTTCAAATTTATCAAAAATTTCGAAAACTAGGGAAACCAACGAGTCAATTGTTAGAAGTTTTTTTACTGTTTTCTAATTTGAAATATTTTTCAAAGCATGAAATAATAATATCAATAATCAAGCGTAACATCAAACGTTTCTGCAATATAAAGGATATTTTTTCAATATATACTAATAAATTAAAAATAGTGATATATAATAAAACGACCCACTAGGCTTTAGATTGTATTAGCGTCTTCTTGATGAACCAATCGAATATAAATTTAAAACCATACACGCATTAACAACTTTAATCAACATCACTTTGGTAATATTTGTGTAAGTTCAGTTTATTTAACTATGTTTCTTATCGAAAAAAAAAACAAATAATATTAATCCAATTTCTATTCCACACGCTCACAGTACATCACCTCAATTTTTATCTCTTTCGTTTATCTTACACAGCAATATTTCCGACGGGTTTTCATTTGATAATGGCTGATGTCCGTAAATTTCAATTATAAAGATTATGAATAACGAACAACCATCCCAAGATCAAAACGGGCCGATAAAAGACTCCCGGATTGAGGATCTGTCCACAAACTCGTCGCTTATTCCGTCGGCTCCACTTGAGCAGGACCGATGTGATATTGGACTAAAGGTGGGTTTGATTCCACCTCATCCCACGTCGGGATGTGGGATTGCATTTTGTGGCTAAAAGCTTGGTAGAGCGATAAGGATGTCAACGTCCAAAACAGCAGCAGCAGCAGTAGATTCTGTGCCAAAAGCATTGAGTTACCGATTGGAAAGATGCGATTGCGAAAGAAACGAGCAAAATGCAAGTTCGAGTTCATTCTCTCGCGAAAGCTCGAAGGTAGTACGAAGGAGATCGATAGGACTGGTCGAACGAAAGCTAGAACTTGCTGCCGCAGTGCTTATCTTATCGACCTGGGCTGACATCCGGGCGAATCCGGGGATTGATTTGCACTTACCGATATAAACCTGATGAGTCCTGCCTTGTTTGTGGCCGAGGTCGAGATCCCTAGTCAGGCTGCAGGCTGCATTTGATCGATCTCGAGGTCAGGCAGGTAGATAATTGACTACGGAAAACGTCAACTTCGTTGTAAGACAGCGCTTCCCGGGGACAGCTGTCGGACGAGGGCAAAAATCCTTCACATCGGTTCATATGATCCGATCGATCCGTGCATGAAAATGGGGAAAAGTTCTAAACATCAAGCTAAAACCAATCCTCTAAGGTGGCTGTTGGTGGCAGCGCTGGTTAAGCCACCCGGCCCGGGGTAAATCTTTTCTCATAAACCCGCCTCTCTGCGGCACTCGTTTTCCTACCTCGCTGGTGTGGAAGCACGGTCAGAAGCCATAAGGAAAGGTGATAAAAATGGAAACTGGAAAGATTGTACTTTTGAAATCCCTGACATCGCATCCGTAGCCCGGCCGGGGGCCAATCGGGGGTCGTATACAAACTAATAAAATAAAAGCGAATGTGAATGTGGGCCACCTTTCTTTTTCTCCGGGGTGCGCGTTTGTAGCATATAATGCATGAATTTGTACCTTGCTTCACCGACAATGGCTACGGCTACGGTATACGGTACGCAAACTCTGCACCACCCCATTGACTTCCCGGGAGAGTTTAAAATAATAACAATAAAACGGATTTTTATATGCCACTGCATCGCTCGCACCATGTATTGCTTTCCTCTCCCGACCCGGAACGAGCAAATTTGCTATTTTGTAGTTTAGATTTTGGGTACGCAAAAGTTTATAGGTACGTGCATGGGCCACCTTCAACGCCACTGCAAACGCTCGTCGTCTGCTGCGAACCACACTGAGAATGTTTATGGTTTGCTAGTGTTTCTTCAGCGCTTGTGGGGAGTTCAATAAACTTTTTCAACGGTACACACGCTTATATGACTGTGAACTGTGAAAACATATAAAGTTTAGAATATTTTCCGCAACCGTGTGCGAAAGTACTTAAGCACGGTTCGGTTAGTTATGGTGTGGAGTTGTTTATGAGATAATGGAAACTTTTGTCTTATTGTAACTCACATAACTAACTCATGTTCATGCAGTTTGGCAGCAAATGGTAGAGCTAGGATAAGAAACATTTCGCAAAATATTTTTGAACAAAATAAACCAAATCTCTGTTATATGTACCACCTAACCATAAGTAAACATGGAAGTAGTTATAAAGTCGCACCATCATACATAAGAATGGTTTTTTTCTGACTTCCGTTTAAAGTATATTTCAAATATTCTCCTCAAATCATTGCTATTACCTGTTGGATTTTTTTTCCTTCACCTAGAACCATGGAACTATTTGCCATCCGTTGAAAATCGCCACGTAATTTGTTTTTTTTTTTTTTCAACTTTTCCAAATATGATTGCTTAAATTCAGGGCTGACTGATTGTTGGTAGATATATCCATTTAACCTTTGATATAATCAACCCAAAATCTATACGAACATTGTAGCAATCGAAGGTTGCGTCAATCACCACGCATATATAAGTACATATAAAGGTAAATAGATTAAAACATTTTTTCTTGTTTTCATAACGCAAGAGGAATGGTAATGTATACAAATAAACATTTTCCTCCTTTCTCACAATTCGAAGGCCTAGCTGATAATTTCTAGTAACTCGTAGTCATCTCAAGCAATCATGGTTAAAAACCTCAAAAATAAAAAAAATGTATTATATAATTTGAATCTACGATTGCTAGAGAGAAACATATCGTTTACGATGAGCGATATATTGTATTAAATAATATTTGGATCTTATTATATCATTCATCGTGTAGTGTAATCAATAGATGAAAAGTTTCTTTTCGTAGATGTATGATTTACCAATTGTTCTGTAGTTGTAATAAAAAATGAAATAAAAATTCTATATCTGCTCTAAAACTGGAGTCTGAAAGGAATGAAATTCAAATTAAAATTTTTACGGACTTCAGTGCTGAATCGTTCTACAACTTTCACGATACAATCTTGATGTTTCGTATCTTCAGGCTCGATTAAAATTGACAACCTGAAGCAAATCTAAAAAAAACGTTAAGCCATCGAGAGAATCCTACTCAGGATGATGATGATGATGATGAAGGTTGTGTAGAAGAAGAACGTTTCTTTTGTCTTGCCAATCGTTTTGCACCACGGACCACTGCGATTTCTCTCCACTTCTCGCAATCAGATTTTATTTTTATGCGATCCGCTCTATAAGAATCTCCTTCGATGTTGTGTTCATCGTCTGGCAGGGCCCGTCCGCCGGGAGGCTTATCGCTTAATTTATCTGCTGTCGTCCTCGTGCAGTCACACTCACACAAGCACAGGCCAATTCCAGACCTGGACGAAATTCCAGCAGAACAACCTTTCACTGTACCAAAGCTACCACGCCCGGATGACGTTTGTGAAGAGCTAGCAAGCGCGCATGTTACCAAGAAACCAGCTGTTTGACGTACTACCGTAAGTTTCATCTACAGCAGTACAAGCAGTAGTATTGGTGGTATTGGTGACATCCACCCGGCGCGTTTGCGAACAATTGCGCATCCACGCACGAAGCCTGAAGGACCCGAATCGTCCGGAACCCGAACGCTACTTCGATGTTCGGGGAAGCGACAATAAAAAGGGCAGCCAGACTCCACCACCAGCTGAATCTGGTGGTATAGGTGTGTATGCTGTACGGTGGCCATTTTTGTTTTGATGCAAGTCTTCTCTCCCATCTTTCGTAAGCTCTTTTTCTCTCTCACCCACTCTGGTTCGCTTGGGTGTGTTTGTGGTAGAGCTGTCAGGATCGATTGGCGAGAGGATCCAAATTAACTTCGTATTTTAACGTGTTTGTGTGAGATTGGGCAAGGTCGACGAACGCGCACGTCAAAAAGGACCAACGTTCCTAGAAAATCTCCTGTTCCTTCCCACCCATGCTGCTCTTTTTCGCCACACAGGATAATGGCATCTCGTTTGAGGCAATTTATTGTCCCACTCGCTGTTGAGACACACTCAATCCTGCTGAATCGAGCTTCCACATACAGCGGTATCAACAAGAACGCACTTGTTACTGTTCGGTGGGATTATATCCCTGAGAACGGTGCAATGGTGGAGCGACGGAAGTTCACCATATGGATCGAAAACAGCACAATTGTGAGCGTTCGCGGCAAACCAAGCGCGAATGGGCAGTTGTGTCCAAGAAGCGTACTTAGAAAAATAATAAGTTACTAATCAATTAGTTATTTTTAAGCTTTTTTCGTCCTTATCAAATTCATGTGTCCGAAAAAATTTTTTTTATTCCGTAAAACGAATCCTTTTATTCCGAATCGTATGATTTTAATATTTATTCAGATAAGGATAGATCTAATGTCTTTCAGTAAGAGCCTCAGTATTAATTACTTTTTTAAACAAATAGAAAACATGAAAAGCATACATGAGATCATTGCTGAGGATCGCTGATGGGATGATGAATCTAAAAAAGTTGTAAGAATAAGATTTGAGTTTTTTTTCTCCACAGTGAACAACGATGTAATGGAAACGATGAACACTATCCTTTTGAATTGAATTTTATTGTTACTTATTTGATAAAGTTATCACCGGAAAAACTCACGCCATGTGCGAATGGTCACTTCGGCAACTTTTATAAATCGGAAATAAGAATAATTACGTTTCAACAGCTAAACAAGATGATAAAGCTGCAATAATGCTGCATCGCAAAAAACTGCATGGCATATTGAACTACATTATCGGTATAGTATGCGATAAGCACAAACCGGCATTTAAATTTGATCGTCACATGACTAACCTCAATCGATACCTCATCATTTATTGGTCAATATGAAGGCTTCTTCAACTGTTTGTTAACTGCGGAACCCTTTTGTATGGAGTTATTGAAAGGACTTTATTTGGTTAGTTAGAGTTAGTTTATAAAAATTGCTGGATTTTTTTAAATGTCGCTTACATACTTTTCTCTTTTAAAGAGTTATGCAAATTTACTTCTTCACGTTTTCGTAACGTGAAGCCAAAACCTAATCCATGAAAGTAGTTCTGTACCAAACAATGTACAATGCGCGATCGATACATAAACTGCTAGTGTTTGCATTACATGCAAATAATTTTATTTTTACCCATATTGTTCATAGCAAGAACTAACCGCAATAGGTTTCACAGAACACAAATCGCATACGAATGCTGTCACAATTCACATCGTAAAAAAACCTGATCAAAAAGTAGCGATCAAAAAAAACCTAATTCCCAATTATACCAATTCTGTATTGCCTCTCTCGTTCACACACACACACCCACATGCTGCTTTTGTTGTGCTCAGGCATACTCACCCACCTAACCGGCGACCGGTAGAGTTGACCCAGTTTCAAGCCGCTGTCACGTAAAGAAACCAGCACCGGTAGCAATAAGACAAAACCAACATCTTCATTCCACCGCTCCCTGTCATCATTCGTCTTACCCACTCTCCCTTTTCCGCGCTCGGAAATCATTGCCCCCATGCATGTTCTCCTCGCGTCCACAAAAAAAGAAAAGATAAAAAACAACACAACACCATTAAAATGCTTTTGTTTTAACCTTTTTGCGATTATTATTTTCTTCTTCGATTTTGCTTCGCCATCGGTTCTTCCATCGTTCCGCATCTTCCACGCACACATTTTCATACATACACACCACGCGTTTTTTCGCGATCACCCTTCTTTTCCCTCGCGCGCACGTAATGCTTTACCCCGTGCTATGGGCCGCTTCTCCCACAAGCAAGCACGGCATGACTTTTTTTTCTTATATCTTTTATTATATTCACTTCCTGCTTCCTGCCCCACGTCGGTTTACGTTGTGTTTGTATGTTTCAGTATGTGTGTGTGTGTGTATGTGAGAAAGTATGTGTAATTGTATACATTGTGTCAGTTTGGTTTGGATGTGTTTAGTGGATCCATGCCGTCTTTAGTAGAGGGTTTTCGTTATGTTAGTTAGTTTCCGTCTGCGCGTCTTTCGTAGATTCGTGTTTCCTGTTCTTTAATTAAATAATTAAATTATAATAATTTATACACAGATTACTTGTAGTGGTTTTCTTTTCTGTTATTCTTTAACTGTTCCTCTTCTCCAGTCCTTTGTTTGGGTTACTTTTGCGTCAGTTTTTGTTTTGTTTCACCCTCATTCCGTTCATTATCACGTTCTCGTTCACCGTTCGTGCTTTGTGTCTCTTTTTCTCTTCTTTATCTTTTTTTTTTCAACCCTTTTCCTAAAGTCGATTCCTAGTCTTGCCTTGCGAGCTCATCACACGTGTGTTTTATAGTACTTCCTATCCAATGCTGTTTGCTCAACATAGCTAGCATGATTTGCCAGCATTTGCATGCCTCGCGATTAAATTCAGTTCCATTTGCCCCACTCCACATCCCCCGTCGACATCCACGGTCCCGCGGCTACTATTATTATCAGTTTGCTTGTTACTTTATTCTTATAGTTACTATTACTAGTTTCAGTTTCTGCTCCACCGCCCCTTAAACGCTACTTACACACGTTACGCTCATGCCGTAACACATTGTAAATTGGAATTACTAGCTTCTCCCGCTGCTGCATTTCTTTGCCATGTTTTTTTTATCATTTTGTTTTGTTTGCTTACTAAACACTTTTATTATAAGTGAAATAGTTGCGTTTGACTAAACTTTGACTTGGCGTCCTTCTCGGACTGAGTGAGGGTAATGAGTTTGTGTTTGTTTGTTTTTTTTTTGTTTGTCTGTTGTGATGTGCATGCGCATATTTATTTTCCTGCCCCATCCATTCCAACCAAACGATCAAAGGTGCAAACACGTGCAACACGGATGTGTGCTCGATCTGCTTCATGCTATCATTTCGAGGCTGTTCTGCATCTCGCCCATCTGTACGCAATTCTTTACACTGTGTATCTGTGGCTTTGTATGTAGGCTGTAATTTAATCCCCTTGCTCGCAGAATTTGTTATCTTTACTGCATTATCTTTTTTTTTGTTTTTCTCTTTTTTGCATACATTCCTATTCTACGTTTACATAAGACTTGCTTTTGTGTACGCTTACATCATTTCCACCATTTCATCAGTTTGTTATGCTATGTGTTTTTTTAGTTTTTGTAGTGGGCGTCTAGAATTTTGCCCAAAAGATGTCGCTTTTCTGCGTCTTCACAAGTAAAGTCTGCTTTCCAATGTCATTTTTGCAATGTTTCGACCTAAAATTGTCTGCCAGTGGTGAGTTTGCTTGCTTCGTATTAGTTAGTAAAGTTAGTAGCAGTAGTGGTAGTAGTATCAGTAGTAGTGTAGCGGATGTATGAATAAGTCTGAGTATATAATTTTTATTGTTTTTTGCTGTTTTCTCGTACAAGTTTTTTTTCTCCTACCGCCATAACCGAACCTATTTTTCGATGCGCCTAGACTAGAGTTTATTGTAGTTTATACCGCGTTATTAGTCTGTGTTTATTAATCGTTTTAAGTTGCCATTATTTTCTAACCTGAATACTTCATTTGCATTAGTGGTTTGCTGTGTTTTGGGGTGGTTTGTATGAGTGTTTGATGGTTTATGTTATGTTCAACTTGAGTAGTAAGAAGCTTTAGCCCGAGGGTGGGAAGAAATCTTTCGAAACAAAACGTCCTATAACAATCCGGTCACTTTTCAGCACATTCATCCAACGCTTTTCGGTTGTGTAATGGAGTTGTACATTAGTAGAGATTGCAGGTTTAGGTTTTATGTGTGCTTCCACTTCCTACATGTTCCTACTCACTGGCGTACGCTTTCAGCGATCATGCAATAACAGTTCGGATTATGCTTACTTCTGCCTTAGTTGCTTACGATCTATACACTTCTGGTTCAACATGTACGTTCGTCTGTTTATGTGTGTCGAAACGTAAGCCGCAAAAACTAATCCTTAAACGGTGATCACCAATTGCCGAGAAAGTTAATGGCGATGGATGTTGGAAATGCAAGTAGGTACAAGTCTGAGGAATGATGCATGATTTAAATAGATTCAATAGATTTTAGAGCTAGCCACAAAGGTAACGAACACAATTAAGAACACGTACACCGAGTCTAAGAAAACAACTATTTGCAAACACGACAAAGCTCTGCCAGAGCTCAGCACCGGAGGGATGGTGTAATGGAGGAAAACATAATATATACACACACACACATACAGACACATATCGGTTGGATAAGGAGGAAAAGGAGATAAAGATAGTTACGAGCCCGGTAACGGGATCTAGACAGACACAATCCTTACTGTGCGGAATCACGTGGCTAAATGAACAACAAAACAATGGTGAAAATGAGAAGAATAGGAAAGGATAGGACAAGATCGAATCATCGAGCATAGCAAACAGGACACAAACGGCACATGCACGGTAGAACAAAACCCCTCTCCATTTAGACTCCGTAGGAAAAATGCAACAGAACGAACAAAAGAAATGTGAAGAAAAGAAACACAAAACTGCGACCACTGGAATCACCGCAACCATTTCTCACACCCACCGAAAAAAAAAACTGAAAACAAAAACCATTTGCCTCTGCAAGCTCTTCTTTCTTTGGAACACGTTGAGATAGAGAGATGGGAGTGGAGGATTCTTTTTCGATTGTTTTCACTAATCACTTAGCTAATATGCTTCGTTTTATTTCAGTTCAGATGACACCGTGGTGCTTCGTTCTTTGTGTTTCTACGTTTACGACGCACTACCTACTTTCGTTTCGTCTAACATGTTTACAAGAGTTCGTGTCTTATGCTGTTCCGTCTGCAAGGATACAGAGCAACAGCATGTGAAAAAACCCAGAAGTTTTGAGGCTAGATAGTTTTTCTTTTGCTTTCGTCTGCGTCAGATGCGTTTTACTACACATATATATATATATATGTATATGCTTGTGTGTGTAAAGGTATATGTATATTATCCCGTACTACCGTTCCATTAAAGCCAAACACACTCACTAACCGTCGGGACTACTCCCCGGTCGGTCGGTCGGTCGGTCGTTTCTTTTCTGATTTAGTTAGTTAGTTGTTTGTTTGTTTCAACGCCTAGCAACAAAAATCTGCGCTTGCAATTTTGGTTGATTATGCCAAAAAAAAACAATGAAAAAACAACAGAACCTCCTGTGGTTTTCTTCTTCACTGAAATTCCTCTTACTTGCTCTCCCTCTCTGCTTCTCTCGTTCTCTCTTTGTATCTCACTTTTTTTCTTGCTCTCTCGCGCTAGTCTTCGATTTGGGTTATCCGGTATTTATCCATCTTTTAGCTGAAGTTATTTGGGAGTAAAAACTACTATCACATTTAAATTTGCAACAAAAAAGTTGCTGTCTATTTTATACACGCTTTACACAACGACGCCCTACACAGTCCGATTCCTTACGGCGCTTCTGCAGCCTGACTACTCAGAAGGGACCTGCGGTGACCCTTTCCTTCGCAACACACGACCCCCGCAGTAATAACACGACCAAATGAAATAATAATAATAAACAAAACAGAAAACTCAACACTCTAGTCAGCTTCAGCATTCTGTTGCATGCACACACACAATCCTTCCGATGAAGGAACATCCCCAGCACAGAGCACATCATCATCATCACAAACACGTTGGCCGCTTTAGAATCACACGTTGTAGCAGGATACCTGCTGCATCGGGGGGAAGGCCGCCGTCATGAGCGGGTTGAACCCGGAGCTCATCATGTACGGGTGGAGTCGATGGGAGGCGCGCTGATGCTGCCGGTACTTGGCCGCAAACAGCAGCTTCTCGGAGGCTTCGGCAGCCGCCGCTGCTGCTGCAGCAGCTGCCGCCACCGCTACCTGATGATTATGGTGATGCTGCTGCTGTTGTTGATGGTGAAGATGCTGCTGTTGCTGCTGTTGCTGCTGCTGTTGGTGATGATGTTGTTGTTGCTGCTGCTGCTGCTGCTGCTGCTGCTGCTGCTGGTGTTGCTGATGTTGTTGCTGCTGCTGGCGATGATGCTGCTGTTGCTGCTGTTGGTGATGGTGTTGTTGTTGCTGCTGGTATTGTTGACGGGCGGCCGCCAGTTTGTTGCAGGCTGCAAGATGCTCCGGACCAGCCGCGTGATAGTCCCGCGGGATGGCTGCCGCCATCGAGCTCTTGTCCGGCAGGGTGGAGGACGACTGGTTGGTGCCCGTGCCGCTGCCACCGTTTGCCGTCGTCTCCCACAGGCTGCTGAGGTCCGTGGTGCTGCTGCTACTGCTGATGGGAATGCTGCCACCGGTCGTGCTGCCGTTGTTGCTACTTCGGTTACTACTGTTGGCATTGTTGTTGTTGCTATTATTATTATTATTACTGTACACTGCACAGCCGCCGGCACCGGACAGCATCGCGTCCCGCTTGCCCCCGCTGCGATAGGATGGGGGTGGCAGGTTGGCGGCCGTCACCACGCCCACCCCACCCTTCATGGGGAGCGATTCGGGGCCGGCCTGGAAATCGCGGGGCACTGCCGCCGCCATTGAAGTCTTCTCGATATCGGCACCCCAGCGGGGGCCTCCTGCACCGCCACCCTCCACCAGGCCAGTGCTGACACCATTGGCGGTGCTATTATACACGGCGCAGCTGGCTGGCATTAGGAGCTGTTGTTGCTGGTGGTGCTGTTGCTGTTGCTGTTGCTGCTGGTGGAGTTGACTGATACCCGTATTACTTGCGTTGCGCTTCATGGACGCGCTAGTGACACTTTTGGATTTGTTGCTGTTGCTTACGCTGCTGTTGCTGCTGTTGCCGCTGTTACTATTGTTGCCACCGTAACCAGCGCCGGTTACTTTGCTGTTGTAGCTTGCACCGTTGCTACGCACAACACCGGCGGTAGCACCTGCTGAGCTAGCGCAGTCCGCCGAACCGAGATGATACCGACCCCAGTCCGTCGATGACACAGAGGCAGCTTGTTGTTGTTGCTGCTGCTGCTGCTGCTGCTGAGACTGGGACTGGCTGTTGCTGAGGTTGTACTGATTCGAGGACTGGCTGGCAAGGTGATGGTGGTGATGCTGCTGCTGCTGCTGCTGATGACGACTGTGGTGTTGATGCTGCTGCTGCTGTTGGTGGTGATGCTGTTGCTGCAGATGGCCACCGACAGCGTTGTTCGCAGCACCGTAATGTTGCTGCTGCTGCTGACTGTTTGCTGCTGTCGTGCGATGCATCTGCCGCTGGACGTAATCGTCCAGCTGTAGCTGAAGGAACTGGTTGCTGGTGGAAGCGGAAGACGACTTGTGTGCCGCATTCCTCCTGCTGCTGCTGCTGCTGCTGGTGTTATTGTTGCTGCTGCTGCCGCTACTACTACTGCTGACACTGTTTACACTCGTCGCACAGCCACCGTTTATCACCGACGGATCACCGAGCGAGGCACTGCTGGCATTGTTGCCACCGCCGGCGCTGTTACTGGCACTACCACTGACACCGTTCTTGGCCGCTTGGATCGACGCACTAGAGCTACGGGACGAATTTGGCATGTTGTTGATGAACGGGCTGCGCCGCTGACTTTCCATCTTGCGGAAGTAGCACGGATGGATCATCAGCAGCGGTTCCACCCGAGCACCGACCGGCGGTTTTGCCTGGTTCGGTAGCTCGTACTCCACGCTGCAGTCGACGTGCAACGGTATGCTGAAATCCTTCTGCTGCACCGCCATGTTGGAGGCGGCTGCCGCGGCCGCAGCCGCCGCCGCCGCTGCTGCAGCAGCAGCGGACAGCCGCGATGACAGATGATGCAGCTGACTAGTGGCACCGACCGGGCTCTGTTGCTGCTGCTGCTGCTGTTGCTGCTGGAGCTGTTGCTGCTGCTGCTGCTGCTGTTGTGCCACGAGGCTGGCTGCATTTCTGCTGCCGCCGGTCATGTGGTCGTAGGTCGGATAGCACGCTGCCATGGCCATTGTTGCGGACACACTTTTGGTATGCGGATATCTCCTCAACACACAACAACAACCCACGGCTTACTACTCCGTATACTGGGTAGTTAGTACTCGCCTCCACGCCTTACTAACACAGACTCGCGCACTCTCTCACTGTCACACTGCTACTGCTGCTGCTATTTCATTTGGCACCGATTTGCTTTCTGCTTTGTGCTGATGCGTTTTGTCACACTAACATTTCACCTTTCACTGGGGCCGAGGGATGTGGCAGTATTATGCTTTTTTATTTTAACTTTGCTTCTGACCGACAACACACTCGACACATTCGAGCACTTGTTTTGCTCTATGCATAACACACTCAGCACTGCGTTTGCAAACACACACACACGCACTAGTCAACCGACGGAAGGAACTGCAACGTCAGTCAGGTAATCCTTATCGATTGCTTTTCCGTCGCGTACGGCTGCGTTGCTTGTGGTTCAGTCTTCTGCTCCACCGTCAACGGCTACTAGATCCAGGCTTTTCCTCAGTCTTGCTGATTACGCAGAATAGAGGCTGCTGCTTCTTGGAGACCGACCGTCGTCCGCGTCAAATTGCCGTCGGGAGTTTCGCTTCCAGTCGTACTCCGCGTTTTTCTCGGCTCCGACGTTTCTTTCTTCTTCTATCACACTTAGTGCGGTTGGTTTGCGAGGCCACACTTGGACTCAAATAACCAGCCAGAGACACAAAAAACCACACTGCCTTTGGTGTACCACAGTGATATCGATTAAAATCACTTCGAATTGCGAATAACAAATTTCACTTGTATCTCCACCCGATCGAGATTAGCAACGAAAACTTAGCACTCGGTGTGGCTTGAGGTATTTCGGCCTGCGGTTGCGTTGCGTTGCGTTCCGAAACTTCCTTCGTGGAAAAGCCACACACACTCAATAACTTTTGCTACTTTTCACTGCTTTCAGCCTTAGTTATGCCGAATTTGTTACCATTCCTCCCGGCACAGGCACATACACCAACAAAACTCTGCTCCGCGAAATGCGGATGCGTTGCGTACGGGTCGTTATTTTGCTTCCTCACACTCAACACTGACTCGAAGGACCAAAGAAGGACTATTGATTTTCTACCTTCTTTCCCTTCCTGTGGCCCACCGTTAGCACTTCCAACCACTGTCGCTATATCACATGCACACACAGCCTTTCAAGCACTGGCTTGCCTTTGCCTTTCTCTTTCCCACAGACACACACTCGACCATGCACCGAAGCACACCGTTTCTAATATTGATATTGTTACTCCTTTCTCGTTGTTCGGAGCACACTGGCTGCTGCTCTCTCACTTGTGCCGGAGCTCCACTCGGTTTCTTTCGCTCTCTTTCTCTTGCCTGTCTCACTCCGCCACATACACTCTTCGATCGCGGTCCCTTCCTTGGAAGGTGTATTCCTTCTTGCGTGTTGTTTCTTCGAGCGCTGTACGAGAAGCGCTCTAGTGGAAGTTTCTTTTGCGAATGAATATGGCCGCGTCGGCCATCGCCGCACCACGGCCAGTTTCGGAGAACGAACTTCACTTCGGAGAACGCGCTCACGCACACCAACGACAGTACGACCGGCACGCACACCAGCTCCGCACCAATGAGCCCGTGGGGTTGAGTTCTCTCATTACACTGCGTTCACAGGGCGGCTGGTTGCGCTCGATGACGTAGCAGCGTGTAGCGTTCGGAATCCCGCACGGTGGTGTGCGTGTACGGTCGCCGAAGTGACACAGCGCACGTTCCTTTCTAACGATTCCAGCTGATTTCAGCGACCAACCAACGAACAGAACGGCACGTACAACTACAATCGCATGCTGCGGACGAATGCCAACACACACCCATACACACACGCTAGCGCCAGCGGTTCAGGGCTCTTAAACCTGGATGATAAATTTTGTTTTTTTATTTAGTATCCTTCTATATTTTTCAATACCTTTTCCAACTGCTACTAAATCACGTACACATATTTGTTTATATTTGTGTTTTGAAACTATAGTCATATATTTCTATTTTATCTCTTTGCCATTTTAAAATCAATGTGAACAATACATGAAACTGATTATGCTACTCATCGATTAACATACATAATTTACATATCTTTTATTCACACTCCATAATACCAATTGGTCATTCTGGAATTATTGATTTCGTGGAACAGTATCTATTTAACGATTGCTTTCATTTATATTTAAGTCATAACATAGTTTGAATTTAATGAAAATTAAAACCTTATGAAAATATGATACATTTCACAACCTCAATCGTTTTAGAATGTAATGAAAATAGATTTTAATACGATTTAATTTTTTTCCGTGTGTCGTTTTATTTCAAGTATGATTTTTTTTACATAACACAGGTATACATATTGGTCGTTTTTTTATTACCATGTACACCTGATTTATACTTTTTCCATTTATGCAGTGAAATTTCTCTACCCTGGCATTACGTTCCCATAATGGTTCCGATGCTATGCACGCACACACCCATGTGTTTTCGGTTCATTCGATTCCCCTATTCCAATTCGTAACAAAACTCGACCATCCCGCACGGGCGAGAGCGAGTCGGAAGGCTCCTTTTCTCGCTACCGGCATTCCCAGCCTCATAAAAGTGTCATCTTCACCGTTTTTGACCATCTACGAACACGGTTCCGTCACGACGACCTGCTCCGCCCCAAGACGCACACGTACGCCTATTTTATGCTCGCGAGACGAACGCGGCAAGAGACCCGTCTCCCTGCTCTTCACCATCCCAACCCAACCCTTTATTTTGGCTGATCCCTTTTGCTTTGCTTCGCCCGGCGGCATAGCCGGTATTTTTCTGTGATTCACATAATCTTCCCCGATGTCGTCATCCGTCCGCAGATTTTGCCTTTACCTTCACCTTCGCTCGTAAAATAACCCCCCCACCCCCCTACACACACACGTATCGATGCGCGCGCGTGTACACCCGTGTAACCCTTTCACTGGCGGTCTTTTTGCGGGAGGGAATCACAGGTAATCTCGTGTATTCACTGTCACGAGGCTGGAGAGTGGTGAGTGTGGTTTTGGGAAACACGACTGTCGAGCCAGAAAAAGGTTCACCGGTTTCGAAACAGCTTGCTGGGTGGCGATCGTCACAGAAATGCGGTAGGTCCATCGAATCGCAGATTTGCGGTCTGCACGGGTCGGTTTTAATGCTTTTACTTAACCGCTGCCCCGGCTCGATCCGTAGAATATTGTTGGGAGAAATTAGCCATTCTTTCCTTACTTTTGAAACGGAAAGAAGGGGTCCGATTGTCTGGCGTGCTACTGTATACAATTTTCGTACATAGTCTTTAATGGAAATCTTGGAATGGAATGAAGATTTTTTTTCTTTTCATGAAAAACAAAATTATTTACGAAATTATTCATTTTAGGAAATACATTGAGTGTCGTCTTGTGACTCACATTTACTTACATGTTTTCCCGAAACCACTTAAAACTCCCTGCTCAAGGAAACAAAACATGATTCTTGTTCCACTCTTTCCAATCAAATGTAGATTAGTTAGTTCGAAGGTTCGGGGCTATTCGGCATTAGAATTAGTCATCGTGTTCTATCCAGAACTATTAACACTCGTTCCTTTCGAAAACAAAATAAGAGGCTTTTCATTTATTTCTATACAGCTACTTAAAGCAAAAAATCATTAACACTCAACAATCGAAGTGTTTGCCAAAGAAAAGTCATACAAAAAAAAAAAAGGAAAAAAAAGCAACTCCGCCTCCTTTTTGCACCCTCAAGTGCGTTTTCACTAATAGACAATGGTAGCGCAAATGATTGGAGTTTGTTTGCAGTTGCAGGTTGAGTAGAGTTATGGTGTATCATGTACACGGTGTTGCATAGAAAGTAGCATGGCTCGCCTGCTCGTTGGCAGTTAACAGTCCTGGTCGTTAAGTATCCTGATATTTTTGTTTGTTTCAATCGCAGGATGCTTCGACAGTGGAATTATCTCGTATTCCGTGATACAACTGCATTACAGGATGCATGCTAATGTGCACTAGTGTACCACAAGACAATTCTAATTGGATTTAAATGTGAATTTAATCAATCATCCATTGTATCTATGCATAGTTGCTGTGCGGTAGAACTAAACTGATGTAAACTGCATAACAGTGCATTATAGTAAAATATCAAAGCGGTGATGTGTGGAATTAAATTTTTACTGTCAAACTATAAGATCATTAAACCAAACTAATAGAGCAAAAAACCATAAAGTCGGTAATTGTTATGTTTAATAAAAGTCAAACACAGACGAATAAAAATACATCACATTCTTTCATTGTCAACCAGAACTAGAAATAGCACATCACGCTAGATATAGTTTGATAGTAATAATTTTAATTCACTTCTCACAACACATCCCTCGTCTGTACGAACATTGTCAACGTTACACGATCAGTTCACGGCTCATTATACTCGGCCAAAGCGTTGATTACTTTTACTGCTGCTCGCATCCCCTTACGAACTACTGCTCGGGCAACCGAAAGAGCAGTCACTTTTAACGACCCGATCCATAACGTAAGAGCGCCGTTCCGTACGCCGTTCGGGGCGTAATTATTTCGTTTCGAAAGCCAACACGCCGCGCAAATCGACACTGACTTCCAGCGAAACCGACCGCACAGCAAACAGCGGTGACAATGTAGCTTTTCAGTCAGAACCAACCTCCGAGTCTTATCCTCTATCTGAATTTTATATGAAAAAAGCAAAGGAAAACAGGCACACGGAATAGCCATCATAAAACCTGGCTGGCTTCATTACCATTTTCTTTGGCATGGTGTGTTGCGATGGATGGATGGATTGTTGGATGGATAAAATCGTCCCATTCATTGAAACTAACGAGTCTCCGGCCTTTACAGCGCTCGTCTCGCAACTTAAGCATCGCGGCTCTGCCCTTCTGACCTTCCGGGCACACAATCGAAAGGATAATTAATCCCGAAACCGAAACGAACCGCGATCGAACGGCCGGGCAGCCTACGGGCTGAGTCGAATTGCAGCAGCATCAGCAGCAGCCGCATCAAAGGGTAATATAAATCCTCCTTCTCCAGCTTCGTACGCCAAAAACAGCCCGGCGGAATCGATTGTTGAAATCGTTCGACTTCGAACACCAAATGCGATGACGGGCACGATTCTCTAGGGGGTGTGTGTGTGTGTGTGTGTGGGATAGAAAGAGAGCGCGTGAGACGGGATCAAACTTCTGGGGCAATAAATGGTTCCGCCGTGCCCCGTAGCCCGGTTTGAATAAATCTTTCAATTATTTTAATTAAATCATCTTTCAATCCCTCCTTGATCGGACGCGATGCGCTATATATATTTTTATTATAATCTCACGGCGATGGGTTTATTTTTTTATTTTTGGTTGGCTCTAAACCTCCCCTCTGCCAGCCTCCCATTCCAGCATCACTACAAAAAGGAGTTGGCAAGCGACGGAAACCGGGAGTGGGAAACTGAAACAACGAGACGCGAGGTACAACAATCTTTTCGTTCGGTCCAAGTGGGCCGAAGTGGGTTTGATGTTATTGTTGATGGTTGACGCGGTATCTTTTTTGCCGTATCTCGCTCGCCCGCTCGACCGTTCGCTCGCACGGGTGTGGGTCTCCTAATCCGTTTGCCTGATGATGGTGTTTGACTTTTGCGCTGGGAGTGTTTGTGTGTGTGTGTGTGTGTGTGTGTTCAGAGTTTCGTGCTTCGCTCGCTGAAGTTATTTATGAACAGTGTATTACAATTTATTCCTTTCCGCCAGCCTGGGCTCGTTGAATCCTACTGCCGGTGTGCTGGTGGATGCGTTTTTGTGTAGCTTTCCTGTAAACAGCAAGCGGGACCGACTTCGTCGTTCGTACGATCGTGCATCAGCTGCTGCGACTGCTGGTGGTGGTTGCGATGCCGGATGATGTTTTCCGCGACCATGGTGGTAGTTCAGGGTCAAACTTAACTGACTGACTTGCCAGTAGAGCATGGTACACAGGACAGGGACAGAGGGTGGGCTAAATAAAAATAATGTAATATGTATGTAGCATGAGGGCTCCACAAATGCGATATTTATGTATATTGCACATTCAGACAACCCCCGCTCGTTCTCTCTTTCGGTTTAGGGCCACCGGCATGGGGTTCGGGATGGGAATGTCGGCCAGGAAAAACAAAAACTATTCTATTCCAAAAGCTGTCGACAAATACCGGTTGCTTAACACCGCTTGGAGTAATTGTTTTAATTTTACGGCTTAAATGTCCACGAAGACCACAATGTTGAGGACGCTAAAACAAAACATCACTATCAATTCGAGGAAGATGATTTGATTTAAATTACTGGTGCATGCAATACGATAGTGGAATTTAGGACCCACAAACCACTGGAAAAAGGCTGCTTAATGTGAGGATGAATTTTGGCAAATTTGTCAAACATTGTCTTACATTTGCAAACAGTGTGCAAAAGTTTTAAATTCTTTGATTAAGCCTTCTTTTAATTTTTTGCGACTAATCCAAAAAGTTGTGTATGTTATACAGTACGATTGTACGTTTATAATTGTGTGAACATTTTGCGAGTGTTAGAACAGCAAATTATTCAATTAGACGGAAGTTTAATAGCGTCTGTTCAAACTTGAGTGGAAAGCTGTAGTGAGTGAATTTTCAAAGAGATTTTGAACTTCTAAACTAGTGTTGTTTTTTACTAAAGTTACAGAGTTAATAACAAACAGAGTTATCGGGAATGCTTTAAATGGAAATGTAACATAAGTAACCGTTACTTAATGCGAAAATAAATTTACAATGTATTTGCTTTTGAACACGGAAACGGCCTACGCTCGTCAGTTTATCATAACAAACGAGCTCGAACTATACCAAAATATGGCTGTTTGTACAGGGAGCGTACAAAACGCAATTATAAACAGTACGTAAAACAATACTAAACCACCCGACGCCACACTAACCAGCAATCGAACGGCTGTCATACGTGTTGTCGTGTCAAACGCGTCTGTTATTAAAACCCTCCGTTCCGAATGTTAAGCTTGGCGAAAAAGAAATGATAATAAAAATAAATACAACTCTGCGCTGTATACACACAGCCACATACTGCGGTGTGCAAGTGCAACGACACTGTAATTTGTACAACACTTCAAGCAGAAATCCTACAGCTGGCCCGGGTATGTATATGCGATTCGTAATGAGGCAAAAGCAAAAACACACAAACACGAAGATTGGCATACTTTCATGTGCTCGCCGCAGTTGCCACAAGTAATGGCTATGGTGGTGGTGGTGATGATGGTGGAGGTGGGGGGATGCATTCCGCACGTTAAATACTGGCCCGTTCGTTTCGACCGCCACCGTCGTTTCGGGCGGAAAGTTTTGATGAATCTTATTCGTCACAAAACGATAATTAACGATGCCCCAACGTGCGGCTGACGAGGACGGAGCAAAAACGTCCAAAACGCCGCCATTTCACTCATTCTAAACTCCGTGCCCGTGCGCGTTTGATGGTAATTAAAATTTAATAACTCTTAATCATTTACGGCCGCGTCGTGTGGTATGGTGTGTATCCGTGTTTGTTACCCTTTTTTCTTGCGTTTAATTTTTGTGTTTCGATTCAGAGGAGAGAACACGGGCGAAGGGGCACGGAAACAAATGAACGGAGGTGACTGGGTGAACTGGTTTGGTACGTGGTGTGGAATGAGAAACGGCAAGCAGAGTTCTCTCTGCGACCCCCACGTGCAAAAGGGAATGTAGGCGCCCCGAACATCGAGCAAAAACACTTCGGGTCGGTCGCAATTTGACAAACCCTTTCCTGCCGAAGGAATAGTGAGTTTAATAGTGAGCAAGTGATAGATGTTGAATTGAAACACATGTGTGCGTCCATGTTTTCCATATGCAGAGATCTCGAACAATCTCAAAGCAATGTTCTGTTCGGCAACTCGGCAGCAGTCTACCCTACAATTTTCGCAAATCATATTTTCCAACTTCCTGCTAGCAGCGATGAAACCGTGTGATAGAAGCCGCACGTCGCAGCAATAATAACGATCATGAGCCATACGAAAGCAGAAAAAAACAAGACATCCTGCTTCATCCTGCCGCATGTTGGAAGGATAATTAGAACCTATAATTACTCTGCAATTACATTACATCTCGCATATAACCGAACAAGCTGTGGCAGGAACCCACGCAGGACGGATGCATTGGATTGGTAAATGCAATGACAAGACAGTAATGACCCGATATCGAAGCTCGAGTGGAAGAATGAATTTATGAAATGTAATCAACCTTCACCACCAGGACGGTGCTTCGTAGTAAGTACACCAATTTGATCATTCGAAACGATCGTTTTCCCTTTATGCGTTTATAATGAATAAACTTAACCAGGTGATAGAGTAAATTGAATTTTAATATAACACAGCAACAAAAGGCAACCGGATAAAAATGGCAGTCAAGTACTTTCTTTTAAAGAATCATTTGTGTAATTAGCGCTGAAAATTAATGTTTGCTTATATTTCCAACTATGGTTAGTACAATTTTCATAAATATGGCATATTATGGTCCGAAAACATTAACCCAAACAAAAGAAAAAGATTAATTATAGTTTATAAATTATAGTTAGATACATGCAGTTACAAATTACAAATTTTTATAACAAACAAGCGAAAAATTATGTAAAAATATGTTTAATTTTTTCATAAACAAAAAAAAGCAACTCTTGGGGAAATAAGAATGTCAAGTTAATTTTCACTTTTTTCTCTGAACGATCTTTTCACGTAATGAATTTATTATAATGAACGGTAGTAAAATGGAAAAAATCCAACTAACTAATTGTCAGTCCGTTTTGTTATCACACTAACTCGATCCCGGTTGTATTTCATTTGGAATGTAATAGCTTGCGAGATATTCAAAATAAAACTCTGTTACGCGGTTTTCTCGACCGAGGTTACCTGTATTTGGAACACCAGCTTCCCCACAAAGCCAAAGTTTTGGCAAAACCTGATCATTTATTAATAATGTTATGCGCTGATAATGATCGACATTAATATTATTTTCTTGGCTTTGTCCTCTTTCATTCGTCGAAACTCGATAAGTGAACGACGTGTTGGTGTACGTTGAGAGCGATAATAAGAGTTGTTATTGTCAAAACGCTAGAAAATGAAGAAAAAAAAACACGACATCGGCTGCTGAATATGGAGTGCCGAGTATCCACGTCCGGACATGTTTCAGATATTTCTTCATTTATCATTCTAGCATGTCGGAATCGCGCGGCTTTGGGTCAGCATTTAAATTCCCACTGCCCCTTCCTGCTCATTTGCCTCTCTCCACCTAATTTCACCTTAGTTCTCGGTTCGTTTAAATTCTTCCCTCCATTTGCTAATGAATGGCTTGAACGTGCGTGCCTTCGGAACTTTTCAAAAGAGGGGATATTCTAATACCCACGTTTTGGTCCCTTTTTTGGTGTTGAAGGAGGAGAAGCCGGAGGAGCTATCATTACTATGATTATTATTTATACTTTCCGAGGGTAATTAACCCTTTTCGCAAAAGGATTGAATCGAGCGGTGACCATTTTTTTTCCTTTTTCCGTTCGATCCTCCACTGCTTCTTCCTACAGCAGCTCTTGAGGCGCACATTAATCACGATGGTACAATTCTTCGCTATTTTTTCCTTCAATTTCTATTATCGTTATTAGAATTAATATTACAGCACGGTTCAGCACGGTTTCCGCCGCACCGTTGTTCCCAAAGATTCGGAACGAGGATTACGCGATCGACCCTTTGGAATGTGGGCGTTAACGAGGGCGGATAGGTGCCAAGGTTGGCAGTAATCGTAACCTTTCCACACTGCACGCGGATGATGATGAGTTGGTGCGCAACGGGTAGAAGAACGTTCGTCGTGATTGGTGATTCTTAAGGCATAAATATTCCTTAAAACCCTTGGAATGAAATATCACCGGGAAAATAAATCGTCCATCCGGATCGGAGTGTTTCGGTACGAACCCGTCTGTTTATGTGTGCTGTGGCTTAAAGTAATACTTTATTGCTTCCAAATGTTGTCAAACTCCCAGGGCTGTTCTTCTCGTTAAGACAGCCAAATGAGCATCTGGAGGCTCACATATAAAGGAGGTCACACGGACGGTTCACGGTGGCAGGGAAACTGTCTGTCTCTGATCGTATCGCGTCATTTACAGCTGGGCGAATCGAATCCTTTTACCGAATGGCTCCCTCGAGAGAAAGAGGGAGAGAGAGAGCGAAAGTGGGAAAGGATTGTGTCCATCATTCAATCCGATTGCGTTCAAGTTGCTACCCACCTCTCGCTTCCCCATTGAAACCACCAACACACAACGTTCTGGTACTCATCAGCCAAGAAATGAAGAAATAATAATGAAAGAGCCGCACACAGGCGCATATTCGTTAAAATCACTCAACAATAAAAGTCCATAATTTTCTAAAATAAATGCCACAGATGGGAGCGATAGCGGCGATGGCGCGCTGGGTGCCTCATTTCCCCAGACCCTCCAAAAGAAAGTGACGAGGACCGGAAGAATAATGGATATTATTATAACGATAACGACTTCGTCGCCGACATCGTCGTCGTCGTTATTGCTGGCGTTGTTGTGGACGACAATGTCGGGGCCTTTCTTTGGATGGCCAGAAAACCAGAACCAGCCAACCATCAGCATGGGGACGAAGTTCCGCCGGCCCACCATTGGGGCTCGGTGCACAAAATGATGACAATTGTTGATGAAGAGTCGTTCAATGAGCCGATCCGTTTTGGTCGGTTCGTTGGACGTAGGTCCCCGGTTGAATCGGCCAGCCGAATGTGTATGATGATGAGTGGCTGAGTAGGGGGTTTGCCTGGGTTGTGTACCGCTTTATTCTTGGCATTACTGGCGTTGAAGGGGAAAAGGCGTGGAGGGAAAGGGGAAATTGTTTGCGGAAGCACACAAGTACAATGTTCGTTGCTGAACACGACGGTTCTTTTCGCGTGTGCCGTCCATGAATGCGTACGCTGAGCTTAAAGATTTCTGGGGCCATAACCGGTACAGGTGTGGTCATAGTAGTGCATCAGTAGTGCATTTATTTTACACTATTTTCATAATTATTAGAAAAAGAGCTGATACTGAATAGTAAGCTTTGGAATTTATTACTTCGATTCTTTCACATTTTCATTATGTTAATGCGTCAACCTAGTTAAAGTCACAAACGAGATTGAAACCCAAATTGTATTAACAGCTTTACTAAAATAAAAAAAACATATAAAACGTTTTTTTATATTTTCTGAAAGCAAGACACACTGAGACACACTAGTATTTAAGCAGATTTGAAGCTTGTAATATGAATGCGAAATTGGCTAAAAAAGGATGCTTAGTTATTCGTGATCCATAAAAACTACATCTTTTCATATTTTATCAGATAGGTTGGTTGTTGTTATTAGGACGAACCATGTAGAGAGCACACTGAGAAAATCCAATTGCTACTATTACTACCACAACCGGCACTGTGTTATACAATCATTTCGTAACGACTCGGTGCTTTAGCTGAACGGTTCTCATTAAAAACCGATCGAAATGTGTATGTGTGTGCTTTATGTGTGCTGTTTGCCGCCATTGATAGAAACCCGGCAGGTTCAGGGCGAGCAGACGCTCTTCCTCTTCTTCCTGCTCGTCGTATAGTAATCACGTCATTAACTACAGTGCACTTTGTTTGTCTTCCCCACGCGTGGCCGCACGAACGAGAACGGCATCGGAGAGTGTTTGACAGGCTAGAAACATCGCCAACATGCACGACTATGAAGACACGAATGTTTTCGCCACCCTCTTCCCCTGTTCGTAGCGTGCCACACATTCACATTCACGGCGAGCCAGAATGGTACCGGAGTGTTCAAGAGCGTGTAGCGTGCAAGGTCTGGCTCCGGGATGTCAGCTGTGCAACGGAGAGATGGAACGGATTCGATAAAACTGTACGCTGTCATCTTCAATCGCAACGATTTGTAACGTTCGTGATGGGATGAGTCCTGCAGCGGTAGGGTAAGGTGTGCGGGAAATGATTTAAATCTGAATCTAATCGAACGGAATCCCAGCACGCACCTTCCTTGCGGTGTTGCACCGTGCCATGAGAGATCTCTCGGAGACAACTACTGTCTACCCGCTGGGACTCATTAGTGCACGCCAGACTCGATAGTGCAATTGGGCCGCCACCATAATTGACGATTTGAGAACATGTCCCCAGAGCCAATTAGACGTGTTTTTGGAACGAAAATAAACCGTACCGGGTTCGTGCCGGTTTTGTTGTTTTGTGTGATCCGAACCAGTTATTAGAACGTTTCTGCTGATTTACCTTTATTCTTAATTCAACATTTCATTGTGTGTGTGTAATTGAGAATGATAGCAAGCGTAGATTCCAGGCAGGTTGACGTAAAAAAATCTGATTCTTTAAAATGTTCCGAAGGTTACATTTAGAGTTTTTTACTTACCTTCGAGGCGTAGCGGCAGTTTTTTTTTTCTGTATGTAAAATATTTCTACCATACAAAACCTTTACAACATACTGTTTGTCGTGCAAAAGGATTATGGAGATTCTTTCTCAGTCAGTTAAGTATCGGTTTATAAATATTATAAAGTTCGTTTTCCTTATAGTAAGAAGTTCTTAGAGCACATCGATTGATTTTCAAATCTTTCACATCTTGTCTCTTTCAAATTTTTCAAATGTCTTTCAAATCTTGAAATAAATGAAAACACATGACATGGGTTTATACCAAAAATATACAACAAAAACCTGTGAAATGTGCAACTCCAATTTTCGTCGATTAGCCGGCTCGAAAATAAAAAAACTAGATTACAAAAAAAATTTTTGTTGTTGATAAATCGATAATAGATAGGCTACTTTTCTGGAACTCTGCTAAATAGCCAAAATTATTGTCTCCAGTTCCATTTTTCTAATGTAAAAAGGTTTGGTATGCAAGGTTTTGCAACTTTTTATTTCAAAATTTAAATTTTTGAAATGTTTTCCAACTGGTTTTGAAAGTTCCACAGGACGATTTCTTTGGAAATACGAAAAGCTAGTACACTTACCATATTTGGTTTAAAAAATAAGATTATTAGTGTTGGCACAATACAAGTTAGAGATCATTGTGTTTCATGCTTTGATTGAAATTTTTAGCAATATTGCACTAACATTTTTATCTCCTCATTGAGTAAAGTATAATTTTAATGAATCAACATGAATTGGAAGTATAATAAAACACGAATAAGTTATGAAAATGATATGTTTCGAATTCCATAATAACCATTATTTGAAATGAATTCAAGTCGGCTTCAGACACACATATCCAATCAACATTGAATAAATTTAAGGTGTTTGAAGCAATTAATTAAAATCACTGATTGAAAGCACTATACACTAGTAACAAAACTGGACCCGCATTTCAGACTGCACGGTCGAAATTTATTAAATTAGTACCGAATGCTGGTGCGATCGATTCAATGGTAGAATAAAATGTATATCCCTAGCGCTACGCATTCGATTGGGGTATGTCATTTTTCCAATACGTTCGTGTTCCGTTAATCAGCCTGCTGCAAAGCTTATAATGTTTGATTACACGTACAAAAAAAAATACAATTCAATCAAAACGCAACCCCAAGTCCTTCCCCTTTACCTCCCTTCACTTGGCTACAACACGCAATAAATATTAATTGAAATTAGCGCTCCGTTACGCGGACCCAAAGGGAGAGCGAAGGGAAGGGAATACAAGCAATCGAGATCGGCATTGCAGATGCCATCACCATCGGTGCGAATCGTGCACACGAAAAGTACTCGGTAAATGTAACGAAAAATCATCATCCAATACACATCACGCTGGTACGGTGGGGAACGGTGGATCGGAGGCGTGAGAAAGGTGCTAGTGCGTTTTAATGAGCCAAAACCATTATAATTTACGAGCGATTTGCAACGGCAGCACAATGTTGCACCGGTTGCTGCGTTTCGACCCAAAAACCCGGTTGTCAACCGGACGCGCTCACTTCGCTCACACACGTGCGATGAGATTGTGAGTGGAAAACGGCAAACGAATGGCGTCACAACACGCTAGAAATTGGGCCCCGTAGTTTCTGTACTAGCCAGTGTAGCATATGCTTGGGGAAATGGAAAAGTATCTCATTTCGCGGGCAAACCCACGGTGCTAGTGGCAACACAAGTGAAGAGCGATTTTTCCCTTCATCGCTTTCCAACCACACCACTGCATGCGAACGGTGCGGTTCGGTTCTCCGGGGAGGTCCGGGAAACCAGCATTACGTCGGACATCTGTAAATGCGCTGCATTGGTCTTACATATACATTTGATATGCATATTGCCTTGCCGGCCGGGAGATGTTAAAACTGAGCAAGCATAAAACTTCATGACATTGTAGTTTTTATTATGAATATTCCTTCCGTGCCCGACGGAGAGGTCGATTGGGCTCGGGTCGGGTTGACAGATACCCGTCATGCGACACGCTCATGCGAGAGTTTTCGTCATGCTGCGTAAAGGCATACGGAAAGATGAGGGACACGGTTTCGCCACGGGAAAATGAGCGTGCGGAAGAAGGCAACAACAGTAGGGGGAAAAAAAACACAATAAAATAGGAACAATCCTCCACAGACACAGTGGGAGATCTCGCCGTCGATGCCGGGGTTCGACTGGTGGGAGAATGGAGTTTCACTAGAATTTATTGCCTCTTTCCCGAAAGCCGCCCAGCAATCTGAGCTTCGTTTTAGTGCCAGCCCGCTTGCCTGGTTGCCGGCATAGCCATGAATCTGGTCATAATAGAACGTAGGTTTTTTTTTCTGTTTTGGTGGAATTAATTGGTTTTTGGGAATTGTGCAAGACACAATTTATGAAGGATTTCCTTCGGGCGAAGTGCTGCACTGTGGGTAACGGTGGATAAAAATTGGGAAACGATACTTTATGAGTACTTACTA
>JXWZ01006683.1:0-12216 GCA_000956215.1 Anopheles farauti No. 4 | reverse complement strand
AATAGAAAAATTACATTAAATTACATTAAATACATTGAATACATTAAACTATCGTTAATCTTGAAGCATAAGTAAAATATATTTGACATAAATGTATGCCGTAGCAGATCTTTACAATTTGTTGGTTCGATTAAGCTTTTCCAACATCTTATTTAAAGTTTATTTATGAATATGAATATGTTAATAAAACAGCAAGCGTTGCAAATTTACCTCGATCACACGAATCCTTGATATGAAAACTAGTTGGCCAAATAAATTAATTTGCCTGAACTGCACAAAAAATATGTTTACACGCTTCGATTACCACGGTGTTGCAATATTTAATCCTCAATTTGAATATCTGCATGAATATGTTTAAAAAAAGATCGAAATCATCTTCGACGCGTGGTTGTAACGAACTTATTCAGCTGGAGAAATATGATTTTTTTGGCACAACATCAACACTCATCAATAATTGGGTCAACAAAAGAAGATGTGAGGTTGCATGTTTCTTCCTCCCCAAATGCGCACGCGCCACCAGATTTTCGGAACTTTTCGGGTGAAATTTCGGGGACGAAGGCAACAAAAAAGCAAAATTCACATTCACAACACACGCTGAAAATAGCAACACAGCAGCAGCAAAAGCACCAGCACCGATAGAGGAAGGAATTTAAGCGAAAATGCCACAGAACCTGAAACAGATAGCGGAGACCGCCATGTGGGGCGATGAATATTCAACAGCCAGGAAATGCTTTGCATTTCATTATCATTTTTTCCCGTTTTACGTTACACGTCGCGCTCGAGAACCACTACTACCTGGGCGGAGAGGCGGTGCAGTTATGTGCAGCATTTGCGTGCGTGAATGATCAGTGCTGTCAGGCTGCAAGGATGTAGATCAGTGCCGTTCTTGAGTATCGCTCAGAGAGTTACGCACCATTACTGCCAAATCAAACCATCATAATGTGTATAATATGAAGTCGACATCGATTCAAGGTCATCCCAACAGATCGAGAGCGATACTTTGTCGCGGCGGCAGGATCCTGCCGCTTGTTCGCTTGTCAACTAGCGGCAAATTTATAGCAATTTTCATTTCGACCGATTTGAAAGTCAATTAAGTTTTCTCTCCCAACAGATCACAACACGTCGGCCGTGCCGTGCGTCACGCCACGGATGGTGATAACTGATAGCTGACCCGAAAAAAGCGGCCTGACTGAGTTGCCAAATAATTTAGATTATCCTACATAAATTCCAAAACAACCGACGGAGGGAGGGTCGAATCGAACAGTCACGCACGCTCATCCCCAGCCGGATCGCAAACGATCCTCCTCATAAAGTGTCCCGCTGTCAGAGAGGCGCACCGGAGCGCGCGAGTGAAACAGGACGTCTGCAGGATTAGATTTCTCCTGCCCGCCGCCTCAACCAGGAAGCAGCTGGAAGAGGAATCGAACGCGTTGCGGCTTTGAGGAATTTGCGACGAAATCAGCGACGAACCCACACACGCCGTTGTTGGATGTTTTTTCTTTTTTTTTCGTTCGATACGAAGGTTTAGGCATTTTAGAAAACGCTCGTCTATTCCACCGGCTGGAACGGAGGTCACCGGGCTGGAACGGGCGTGTAGCGTGGTGCGTGACAATGGCTGCCACGCCATAATGGTGTGTATGTTTTCGCTCGCGACCAGTGCGATCTTAACGTTTCCAGCGCGAGCAACCTGATTAGGGACAGCGCGCGTACCGTGCGCAGCAGCACTTGGCGCTTTTTGGATTCCCGCGGCGGTCCCGAGCCGGTATCCGGAGTGTTTGTTGCCGCGGATTTGTTGCGGATGAGCAGCGCAAAAAAAACAACGGTGCAGAGGAGGGAAGAAAACACCGAACCACATCACAGCACCGAAACTGTCCACCGTCGTGCGTCGTTGCGGTAGAGGTTTTAATTTATTCGTGTTTTTAGCTAGGTTGCGATGTTTCCAACATTTTCGGCATTAGTTTTTAATGGACTATCGTTTTTCTCTAAATTGGGTCCATAAATATTGGGCCAGGAGTTATTTATAAGACCTTGTGGCTTGTGCTTGTGTGTCTAGAAACCGGGTGAGTGAGTTAGTGAGTGAAGATACTTCAAACGCTTTGATCGCGTCGGGGAGGGGAATCGAAAACAAGGGAGGGAAAAAGCTAAAAGCAAGTATAAAACTGGGATGGTCTCGCTGGCTTGAAAATGCCCAAAAATGTTCTCGCCGCGATTGCGCGCGAGCGGGCTGTTAGGAGAGGATATGTGGTCGCACCGATCAGCCTCCGCACCGATCGTACGTAGGGCGTCGATAACTGTAATTAAGAAGGTGGTTGGTTTATTGGGTGGAGGATCTCTTGTTGCCGTGATAGAAATGGACCCGGGTCAGCCATAGATACGACCGTAAATCATCGCCCATCGGATGGGTGGTGGAATCCACCACGAACAGGTTTTCACGGCAGCCCATTTCGGGTTGCGCACGGTGCTGGGGTAGGAACGAATTTTGGTCTAGTTGGATTTTGAGAAAGATGTTCATTAAATTATGGGACATAAATTATACACCCGCCCGTGACGGGATTGAAAACGGTTGACTGGTCGCGGCTGTTTTATTCTCACTGACCCTGTCATACGATCGGTTTTACTCTGGCAGCAGCAGCCCGAGGGAAAGTGGATTACGTCAGTGTTTTTTTGAAAAGGTAGAGGATGATCATTTGACTACCTCACATCCATGTTGGTTGTGCTTTAGTTTTGTGTACAATCGACATTGAATTATTTGTTCCTATGGTACAGGTTAAAAGTTTAACATTAGTTTTAGCATGGCTCGTTTTATAAATCAATGCTTTAAATTTTCCATAACTATCTTCTCTGCGATTTTCATTTAAATCGGTTTTCATTGGTTTTGATAAAATCAAAACCTTTATTTTAAAGGAACAAGGATTTGTTGGGAATTTGACGGTATTTTAATGCGAAAAATTGTGCTAAAGTCCAATATCTTGATTGACCACAAGACAAGACTCACTTGTTCACAAGACTGCAACGAGCAACACTTACCAAAACACCAGTCGCTGATAAAGCACTTGATTCGCATTGGAAGAAGCAACCATGCAGAACGAAAAAAAAAACAACAAACCGCATGCTTTGCGGTTTTACGACGGGCAATGAAAATAAAAACAGCAACGAGCTCCAAAGCTCGGCGTACAAATGTGCATCCTTCCCGCGACCGGCAGCGAAGGTGAGCTTTTTCGGAAATGCCGTTCCGGCACTGTGACCCGTTGTACTGCGAAGAGAGCAAGAGATGCAAAGTATATAAAACTGAAACGATCGAAACAAACGCCAGCAAAAAAAGCGTAAAAAAGTCGCAAAGTCGCACCGAATGGTAACGATGAATGAAATGATATAATAATATAATTTTATTTTTATTATTATTGTTCAATCATTGATTTATATCTCTATTTTTCATTCATTGTTCGTGTGTTGTTTTTTTTTGTTTGGTGAACCCGAAGCAGGAATAAAAGGGTTGTATGAAAAAGTGTACGATGAATAAGACACGGCAGGTAGAGAAGAATGTTAAAGCCAACCTAAAAAAACGCAACAGTATGCTGATCGTTTCGGTATCGTTCTTTGGGGTAGGGTTTGTTGTTGTACCGGTTGTGTTCTGTTGCATAAGACTACCGAAGAACAAACCGCGTTCGTTTTGGTCATGTGTATATTCGAAAAGCTTTGCATCGATTTTACCTCGAAAACCATTTACCTAACATAATGTGGTTTCCTCGTATCCTGGGTTCAGCATGCCTTGAAAAGACGGAGGTCCGTTTTTTACCTTCCACTTCTAATCTTGATTCTCGCATCGAATAAAGACACTTCAAAGGATGAAATATACGCGTTCAATGGAAACCGCCACTGCAGGAGCCAACGCCCGAAAAAGGAAACGATTAGTACATCTTGACATTAACGTTTATTTGTTCTGGTTTTCGATGTGAACGAAAACTGCAGTGGCAGCGATTTTATTGTCCGCACACTCTGTACACGAGGTAAAAGAGTTAAACCGCGAGCAAGTGACGAACCCCCGCGCGGATGGTTTGTGTATGATCGAGATCTTCACGGTTCCTCATGGCTTCATGGTAAAAAGACGTGGCGTAGAAAGCATGAAATGTAAAATAAATCGATAGAGATAAAACCGCCCATTTCACCTGAACCACGCGTAAAGGACCATCTCACGATCAGCGAGGGAGACATCTTTCCGTGTGCCACGCTGGAGTCGCGCGTACCGACATTCCCAGAAACAGTGCCGCGACACACACGCACACCGGAAATCTATCTAAACGTGCCTCGGCGAATGGGTGCCGAGCACAAAAAAGGAATAAAACCCAGACGACGGCGATGTCGAGGACGGCGATGTCGGTGACAACAACACAGGGTCGTTTCGGAGTGTACGTGATAGAACATAAGCGAGCGGGACTTTAGCGTGTGGACGTATTGAGAGAACAAAACTCGTCCACCGCGTTCGGGGTCGGGGACGCAAGGGACGAACCGATATCCGGTAGGCCACCACACCCAGTGCCTTGGTATGTGGCTTTGTGTCGGTGGATTGCAGAACTCTGGCTACGGTCGAGTTTGTTCGCTCTGTGTCATTGTCCGTTGATGCGGCCCTACAGACTGTGCAGGAATTGTTGGTGATCGTTAGAAACATTTATAAGCAAAACGAATTTGAATTCAACTTTGCAGGAAAATATTATCGCAGTTTGGTTCACATGATTTTTAATAGATACTAAAAAACAAGAAATTTCATTAAAACCCCTTTCAAGAAAAGGGAATCGTAGAAATTTTCTTCCCATTTATCGGTTTGGTAGCTGGTACTGCATTTTGTGTAATGGTTAATGTTTGTGTTAACGTAGGTTTAAAAAGTTGTGCTCTATGAAAGAAAACACATATGTCCAAAGGCAAAAAATGTTCATCGGCAACTTTGATCAGATTGTCCTAGTCGAAAAACTTTTCTCTTCTGTGACGGTTTGGGACTGAGTAGAAATGGATGAGAGGCGGGATTTATTATCAAACGTAATAATCGGCGTACCACAAGAACGAGCATTTAAGGAAGGTTTAAGGTTCGGCACTTCGGAACCTCTACGTTACGGATTATTTCGTCCTTCAACAGGACAGTTTTAATGTGATTAGACTTTGTGATGTACCAGCTCATCGGCACATGATCGCGTTGAATAATGTTTGATTATATTTTAATACCAAGGTGAGATACCATCGTGTGACTCTATGGACCAGCTTTAAATGTATTCAACTGAGAGAGGTTACTCGTAGTTTATATGTTTTAACGGTTCGGAATAACCCTATGCGCCAGTAAAACCATGTCTCTTACTAAAATTCGATTTTATCATAGATGTTGTCAGAATATATAACATAAGAATATTGCAGTCAGAATACATTTAAAAAATACTAGCTTGTATTCTAAGGAAGTATCACGATTTGTTTGCGTATTTTTCCTGCATCCACGTCAATTGCACGTGTATGACGTGCTCTGGTGATTTGATTTCTAGTTTAAGATTTCTTCAAAACGGTATCAAACTGTTACTATCTGTATCCGTTTACAAACATTAAACTAGCAACAGAGACCTTTTCTGCAAAACACGCGCCTGACGCACACAATACACCATGTACATGCACCTTTATCAATCGTTACCACTGCGAATGGTAAACAATGCACTTACGTTTCTCCTCGTCCCTCGTCCGCGATCGCTTCATGTGGGCGTTCTTAATCAAGCGGTGCTCCCACAACGCGGTCGCCCAGCTGATCGATCGATCACCGCCTCCGCCTTTGCGTGCTATGATAATTTTTATGACGCCAAATGACTATATTAGATTCGCGCAGATAAGCCTACCCACACAGCAGCAGCAGCAGCAGCAGCAGCAGCAGCATGGACGTCATTTGTGCGGTTGCCTTGCAAGATTGAGTGTGTACCAAAAGCGACGCAATAGTCTTGCCAAACGGCACCCGTCGTTCCGTGCAGGACCGCATTTTCGTCGGGGTAGGTCGCGAGTGCACCGAAGGTCAACTGCACGCGAAGGCTGATTAGATTTTTCACGGCTTCAGCCACCGGTTTGCGGGGGAACGGAGTGCTCGGCATGTGAACCGTTTGAGTGCTGTTTGGTGTTGGCCAAAAAAGGGAGCAGAGGAGGGGTAGGTAGGTCCCAGAGTTTGGTGTAAAATTTATGTTGCAAAACGTCCTAGAGGACGGCTCTCGCAGGTGCACGCCGTGCACGTGAAGATAGGTGTACTAGAAAAGTAAGAACTTGTTGTCCCGCTTTGCTGGAACATGACCGTAGCGACCGCGTTGTCCGTCGGTTGACAGTTGACATTCGTAGTTTATGACACCTGCACCAGCGCACGGATCGCACACCGTCGGTGCATTAGAGCAGCGCCGTGATCCGTGAAAGAAGTGTCCACGTACGTCTGCCACGGAATGTGTATTCCACGTCACGATTTATGCCCATCGTTATGCTATGCCGAACCTCAGACGGAACGTTGTAAGGTGGTTTGTGTATGTGGTCGCATGGTCGCTTCAAAAAACTTAACAACATTTTAAGCTTTCAAAGCGCAGAGGGTGTCTATTTCACCCGGTGAAACGTTTACCATTTCTCTTGCTTTTTTTTTCGTATGTGCGTGTGTGGTTCACCTCTTTTCGCGTCGATTGATTTGTCGACTGCTCATCGGAAGGTGATATCGAAAGGTTTCGAAGCGAATGTAAATTAAACATGCTTCCCTGATGGGAGATAAATTTGGAAGATTTGCATTATGAGCATGACGCGCGAAACGGATCCGCCACTGCCAAGGCCGTGGCGAGCAGGAAGCCGAGCAATATCAGTGACAAAGGTCGTTAAGATTAGCATGAAACCGTATCGTAACTTCTCCGGTGGCAGCTGCAGGAAAATGATCGCTACGTGATAGAGACGATCGATGTTGCGGTGATAACGTTTGCGAAGCATGTGTTACGAAAAAAAAAGCTGAAAATATATTTAAACTGTGTGAAACAGTATGTTGTGATGCGATTTGCAACGATTGCCAATAAAACGGATATAACGCGAAAAGAATTATGAACGAGAGTTGCTAATGGGCGCGTTTAAAAGATTGTTGCATATAAATAAAGAGTGAAAGAAAAAAAAACTACATCCACACAAACAAGCATGCAACAGCTTATCCTTGTGTCAGTTTTTACGATTACGTGCCGCGAGTCCTTGGGCTAAAGGCGCGATAGACAAACGGTTTCCCTTCCACGCACATGCCACAGACCTGCCTGGGTACGCCGGGTTTTTGCGAAGCGTTTTTGAGCCCGTCAGCCCCGTCCAGCTGCATGCATTTCCTGTTGAACAAGTGCTTTACGGCGTATTGATTTACGACTTTTAATTGCGTTTGATAAATTTCATGACCACCACCGACCGTCACCAACCCCTGCCGCAACCCTCGTGTGCACATTTATTTCTCGCATTTGGTGCGCGGCGTGCATTAGAAGCCACCGCCACCGTAGTCCTCCAAACCCTTTGGCCTGCGCGTGCTCGTCATCGTTTCGCGACGGTGGACATTCTTACCGCTTACCATCCGGTAACCCGTCCTCCGATAGAATGTGTGTGTGTGTACGTGTGTGTGTATGTGTGAGTGTGTGTTTGTGTGTGGACAACCGATCGCCACCGTCGCCGGGGTCTGCGCAATAGAGGTGGCCTCCCGTAGTCACATGTTTTGAAAGTTGATTTTGTCGTAAAACAAGTCCCTTGTGCGATTAATCTCTCGCGGATCGCGGGCTCGCAACACGCTCGCTTCCCTCCGCCAGTGCTAAGATTCTACCGTTCCCTTGTGTTCACCAGCGGCGCGTCGCTGGAGGTTACGTGCAGGAACGCCGCAATGCATGGTGCGATCTTTGTGAGCGGCGGCTCGTGCGTTTGTGAGCGCAGTGTATTTTTTTTTCATGATTGCAATTTCTATGCGGCTAATTAAGGCTGGTAATCGAGGCATTAGGCGAAGAATTTGTCGGTAACCTGACCGTGCACGCTCGGGTGTGAAAAGTGTCGAGGGAAGCAATGTGCGAAAAAAATAACACGCGACCCATATTTTGTTTTCGTTTCAAAGAATGCCACAGAATGCTTGAGGCCACTTTCGTTTCACTGGACAATATGATTCTTGGAAACACAGGGCTCGTGCAAATATTGTGACGGATTTTACTGACTGTACAATTATCACTCCTGATAAACCCAAGAACGATTTAAACGAACGCATATGAAGGATTTATGTTTTTCGCACGTTTTTCAACGCAAACATTTATAAATGCCCTCGGTTTTTAAGATGAGTATTGTGCAGAGTTTAATGTTTTGGAAATATTAAGTGTCATTGATTTTAATTTAAACTATTATAAGAAATTAACGTTGATTTGATTCTTAAAGATAACATTACATTTTACGATATAGTTTTTTTTTCAATTGCGTTTACAGTAAATAAAACAGTGAGACAGCACAACATTAAAAAAACAAACAAAACAGGACGTTGGACGTTAGGTGGACGTTACTAGACAATGGTAGAGAACATTTAAATCAATCACAGCATCGTTGTTGCCAACGATGTGGATGATGTAGTTGGCAAAAAGACGAAGAACAGTGACAAGTTTTTCAGCGTGTCTTATGTTTATATTACATAAACGAAGATTGCTGAAGGACGGCTGACACTCTGGAACTTTGGAAACGATGGTGTTTAACATCATGTCCCAGGCCGTTCTAACCCTTTCGCACTGGGCGAACTTATGCTCCAGAGTGTCAACGTTTACACAAAACGGGCAATGTGGTGTGGCGGCACGGTTCATACGATGTAGCAGCTCTCCATGTTGTAATTTGCCGTTCACCAACAAATAGAGAGTGGCTCGTTGTTGGGACGACAAATTGCTGCTGTTTATATTCCGTTTAAATTTTTTTCTAGAATTTGATTATCCACTAATGTTGACAGGACTATAAGCCCTTATCAACTGAGTCAAAATAAATAGATTTTTATGCTTTTATGCTTATGCTTATATTGATTTTAATTTTTTACTTAAGCTCAGTTAGTTATTAAGCAAGAACATGTCATGATGTAGTTTATAAAAATACGGTTGCTGAAGATTGTAAATTCTACAACACGTTTAGAGCCCTCAACGGATGATAATTTTGTTACTTGTTTATGATGTTTTTTACATGATAACATCAAAATGCGTGTTTTGAACACTTTTCTTGGTTGAGAAATTTGTCGCATGTCTTGGATGCGTAAAAAATCAGTTCTTAACTACATTTTGTGACAAGGTGATCACATTTCACAATATAGTTTTATATTTGATTTATTTGTTTCCATTAACGAACAATTTAGATTAGTTTATTTAACGTTTCATTAGTTTAGTTTTCTATAAAATAAAAAATAGGATACATTAAACATAATATAATTTGTGACACATTAAGATTAAAACATTACATATTACAGTTAGAGCTAAGACAAGTTTTATCACTTTATTTGAAGCATTACAGTTGCTGTCTTCCTTACCTTTAGATAAGATAAAACAGTGATACACCAAATAAAACGAATCAGTGGATCTGATACTCTATATATTCATGTTTCTACAAATTAGGCAACTTATTCTGTCAAACCTCGTATATGATGAAAAAGGTTTATAGCTCAATGTAATATAAAAATAAACCAAAATATATTTCTACTAGTCACATTTTTTCATCCTCACACTCTGCACACATTCGTTCAGCCTCCGACTTGTACCGTGTACCGAATATGGGTCAATATTGATTTGTTTACCGTACAAAATTTTCTCATAGTACTCAGAAGTGCTGCGCTATGCTTTGGTAGGAAGAACTTCACCATCGATTCATTGAACCTTACCGTAGCTGAAATGACACATTGGCATCCGAGGGTGAAGATTTTGTACGAGCAGAAAAAGTGTGACCTCCGCTAGTGACGCCTTGTGTGTCATGATGCCATTAGGATGCGATTTGGCACTGGTACGATTGTGTATTGACCGCTTGCCAATATTTAGGGGATGTCAATATTTGTGTGACGTCCACAGATGAATAGCTTCAACTTTGTTTTATTTCAACTTTTGTGCAGCACAGCTATTTATGTGAATAGTGAAAGAGTAACAGGAATTTAAAGCACTCGTGTGGCTTGGATAACCGGGAAACGTTCGTCACGTGTGGGATTCTGAAATGAAGAAATTATTTGCTTTCTTCACGCGGTTCATTCTCAGAATCCTCCCACAAGGTGCGCGAGCACACCCGGCATGACGCCGACTGTTAAGCTGAAAATCGAGAGTGAAAAAGGAAATTGGCTCAAAGGCAATGGAACGCACATCTCAGCCGTGCCAAATGCGATCACCGTGCGGCCGATCACGCACGTAGCCGTAGTGGCAGCACGCCACCGGCCACTGATTATCCCTTCGTTGATCTGACGACGCAGACGCCGTGGAATTGGACCGCGGAAAAGGCAGCAAAGAAGCAATGAAAAAGGAAACGCGGAGAACAAGACGCGGAACAGAATGCGGAACGAGAACGTGGACGTTCTGCTAGGGACAGCCGCGCAGAGCGGAGGGAACACGCAGCAAAAGTATATCTCTTTATTCAAATTTAAATTATACACAAATTTCAAGATTACACGCCGTATAATAAGCAATCAGCGCCTGCGTGAATAAATTAAATACTATTTACCATAATTAAGTTCGTACAGATCGTTTTCTTCCTCGGGCAGGCAGCGGCCCGGCGGCTGGTGTGGTTTGTTTGGGTGCCGGGTGGCGACGGGTTTCGGTACACCTAACACCCTCTTTTCGCCCCGGTTGGGAGGCTGCAGACATGCTGGAGTCTCTATGTGTCTCGACTCTTTTTTTTCTCCTTCTCTCTCACTCTCTCTTTCGGTTTCGTTTTTCCTCTCGCGTTCCGCACGCGATCGCGAGTGATCGGTTCGATTGAAATGAATGCCACATTTAGGAGCCTGTGTGATTGTGACGATTTGTTTGTGCAGTTAAATAAGCCACCCCAGTGGAGGAGAAGTGTTAAGAACTGTTTTCCTTTATTTTATTTTTGTGATTTATTCATAAACGTAAGCACACAGCGTGCGATTGAGCGGAAGGACGAGGGAGGATGGCGCATAGGGACGGTTCGTAAACATTGCGGAATGCAAATGTAACGAGCACTGTTTAGTGTTGTCGCTCACACGCGTTTTCCGCGATGCCACTTGCCTTACCGAGTGGCGCCTGATTTGTGAGGCCTTCGGTGAGTGTTTGACGTTTGACAGCAACATTCGAACCGATCGCAGTAGGCCACGAGGATTAGTTTGACAGGAGCTCGTTAATCTGTGGTGAGGTTTGGGAATTAAATATTCAAATCCTTATCGACCGATATACCTCACAACGATCGCGGTGCATGTTCTGGTGGCCTTCTGCCACATTTATGGACGTGATCGACAAACGTAGCAGATTTCCACGCCGGTACCAATTTGTTCACGTTCGTCAACACGCGATCCAAACGTCTTCGTTCGAAAATGATAGGTTTCCGCCGGGTCGATCGACTGTTGCGGTCGATGAGGACGCGTATGACCGTGGTAGTGGTGTAGGCATACTCCAAACCTCGATGCATAATTATTAGCGCGCAGAGGTTCGCGAGCGAGCGCGCGCGCGTGCGCAAAAATAGAAAAGCAGCTCAACGAAACCAGAGAAGGTGATGGAAAAAATCAAAACACACACCGACGGTCGAAGCTGGCGGAGTTTGCGCACATGCTTAAAGCAAAGCTGTCTAATAAATGGCTTATATTAACGGACCATTTAACGAAGGCGGACCCCGGTGTCGCTCCGTCTCGGGTCCGGGTCGGGTAGGAGCGTGGTGGTGAAGCGTTGGAACGATTTTCCTGAGCAACGATCCGCGCGCGAGTTTCGTTATGCAATTATTTAAATTTGTCACGTGCTCGAGCTGATTAAAAGGTGTGAATGCTTCCGAGTGCGCCGGTGGGGTTGGGGATTGTATATAATTACGGTTTCGGGTAATTATTTTCGAGGGATGCGAAAACGATCTTTTGATTTGGTTAGTTTGTGGAGAAATTATTCAATTGGCTCTAATGTGAAATGGTTTTCTGCTAGGCATACTGATTGGTGTATAATTTAATTTTCTTACTAGCGGTTATTGGATCAATTGATACTTAAGAATCTTTTATTTTAACAGACCAATATCCAT
>JXWZ01006678.1:0-17423 GCA_000956215.1 Anopheles farauti No. 4 | reverse complement strand
ATTCCAACCGAATGAATATTAATGCAAATAAGGAAATAGCCGAAACACCCATCGCACCCTCGAGACGGGCGCTCGGCTTTAAATCAAAATGTTTCGCCAAAACTGACCAAACTGGCTCCATTTCCGCAGCGTTGAATTGCACCCGCGAGAATGCGCACTCTGCTGGGTAATCGAATTAGCCGGTGGTGCCGCTGTGCATCGAAATTTCCCCGCGGCCACATTCGCATCCAGCACAAGATGTAGGAGAAAGGGACTGAAGAGGCTCTTGCTACTCACCTGCTCCCGTATGTCTCCCTTCGAGTAGACGGGGGCCCTCGAACAGGGCCCCGTCTCAAATGACCGTCCCTTCTTTCTGCCCATATTTTCATCTTCGGAATCGTAACTGCGGGCCGCTAAATTTACCTTCGCCTGCAAAGTGGATAATGGCGTTTATTGAACAAATTAGTGGAAGGTTATTCACAATGGGAGATAAGCGTAGAATTTCTTTAAAAACGTGCATACATTTAGGCGCTCATTGTGTATTTACTCGACGTTAAGAAGCACATCGTTTCTATATAATAAAGAAAATGATCATTCGCTAAATAATGTACAAAAAATAGGGACTTTGAAATTTCATTTATTGAATGCCTTGAAACAATAGTAAAATAAATTTTCAATTTAAGTGGGATATTTTAAAATAATAGTTGATAATCATTATAATTTTGCTTTTCTTTTTTAAAAAGTCAACTGTATACATTTCCTAAACATTTCGAAATGTTTTTTATCCTCCCACCAATTTACATCGAACAAAAAGCTTCTCTGATTCAATAAAACTAAACCTTACTTACCTGTGACGATGTGTCGATGTTTCCCAGCGACGAGGCGTGGTGCAGACCTTCGAAAGAGAAGCGAAAGAGAAGAAAAGAAACATTCATGTTAAGCAAAAATCAACTCACAACCTTCACGAACCAGTACCACACCCATGTAACGCCGGGATTCACTTTTCTATCAATAACCTCGATAACAAGGTTCTCCGTGCGAGTGGCGACATCATTAGAAAACATGGACTCCGTCGGCGTCTCAGTCGCTTTCGCCTCCATCGAAACGAGCCTAGCCTATCGGACCGGATTTGTTGTTTTGCTATGCGACGCCCCGTCGGTAGCACACGGTGCCAGGACAAGGGAGGATAATAATCCCACCTAGCTTACAGCATCTGCATCGGTCGTCGTGGCCCCCATCGAAGACTATTTGTTTCGAACAATAAATACATGTTTTCGTAACCATAGCGCCTTCCGAGAACACAACGAATCCCGCACCAGCCGAAAATACGCACACACGGGCCCGTCGATGGGACAGATAATGTGAAATCGAGACGCCATTTTGGCAGTGGCGGTGGCGAAATAAAACCATTCCGCCATCGCACTACACAGGTGCAGATTTGAGTCGGTGTTTTTGTTTATTGCTCCAAGTGCCACTAAAAGCAAACGCCTTCTTGTTGTGTGTGGGAGAGAGAGAGAGAGAGAGAGAGAGAGTGCGAGCAGGGGAGAGGGAGAACATGACAACGGCGACAACGTTTTCCGTACACCGTCGAATTTTGAAGCCTTAGATGGGCCTTAGGTGGGTGGGATGGAGGGGGACCTTTCAACGGTATTTGATTTCATCCGGCATCGGAAAGCATAAGGCGTAGGAGCATCTTTTCTTCAGGGCGGGTGCTAGGAAAGCGTTGTAAAACATCGTACTTTATACCGCGAGATAAGAGGCAGGTAATGATATTTTATCCGGATGCATTAGCCGGGCGTGAAGAGGATCCTGCCAGAGTCGTAAAAGAATGGCAATGCATTTTGAAAGCGACCCGGGCTATTTTTTTGTTACTTATTTTTACCAATAAGACACTTGCACTTATAGGCACAAAAAAGAAAACGTTCCACTCCGTGACACAACATCTTGTAACATATCTTCAGGTGCGTCCTCGACAAGAAAATGGCAGCAATTCCGAGGCGTGTCGCACGTACGTTTCACCCGCCGAGCCCGGTCACGTACCGGTCGTAATCCAGCGAGCTAAACGAGACGTATTACGGTATGAAAACGACAATTTTCTTTCCTCCCTCCCCCTCCATAGTACGCAGTGTCCTTCCGCCGCACCAAAAGGCCACGGGTCGCAACCTTCATCATCAAAGTCAAGGCGAGAGTGTGCGTGTATCTGTTTCGCTCCCAGAAACAGCGACGCTTAACGCCATAGGAAAGCGTTTTAGCGTACGGTGCGGTTCTTACAAACGGAAGAAAGCCCACCTGCACTTCACTATGGCAGCGCGGAAAAGTGCGGATGTGCGTGACCGGAAAATTCGATTAAGCTTCTAATCGGAAGTTTAGGCCGAGTTCGGTTGCAATAACAAAAACATAAACCTGAATCGAACCGTGCGCCAGATACCGGAGGAGATTAAATTGAGCATTCGCTTCGGTCGCTGAATTGTTGTGTGGGCAAGTTTTCCCGCGGATGGGTTTCTCAAGCCACGTGCCTGTGGAAACCATTACTTAATGAATGAAGGCGTACGAAAATGTATCAATTACATGCGGCGACTTGTAAACTAGAAGCTCTTAAGCTGGGGGTATAAACATAAATGCTAGGGAGAATGAATAGTTTTATCTTTCTTACGAAATAATAATTCATTTGAAAATGAAAAGAACTATTAAATCTGTTATGGTGCAAAGCAGCACAAGACTTATATAGCTCCATTATCTTTAATTTAAAATTTTAAATAAACTCTCCCATACCAAACACAAAACTTCTATAAAAAATTAACAAAGCAGGTCATAGATAATATTTATCAATCATATTGATACAAATCTAATCACGATAATTCAAAGTAAACAGAAGAAAAATATTGCCCGTCATACTATCGTTTGCTCGCTGCGAAACAAACGATTGTGCTGTCAGCCTCTGACGTATTTATTTTCCCTCGGGCAACCGAACACAAACCACTGCTGCTTCGCCGCTTTCCCAACAAAAGGATCCCTCGAAACCCAACCGTCCGTTTTGCAAAATCTGCGTTCGGTTAAGTAATTCAATTTACTCTCGACGTGAATCGTTCTCATTCGCGTCATTCTTCTTCCGCTGAATGGTCAAGACTGCTCCTTATCTCCACTGCCAAACAATGCACTGTCTCGTGCTGAAGTACTCGGAGTAAAATGGGAAAAAATACATCCATTACTTCCAACCGGAAATCGTCGTTCACAGTGAATCGTGATTGGTCAAGCTAGCGGAAATGAAGGAGAGTTTTTTTTTCTCTCGTTTTCATCCGTCTCGCCGTCGGGCCTTCCTTTGCCGTTCGATTTGCATCGATTCGCATTCATTTATAAGCTCGTAATTGAAAGAAAACTTTTGCACCTCCGCTGGGCGAAGGACGGGTTTCCTTTCGTTCCTTTTCGGGCGAGAATGAGAAGAATACACATCTTATTAACGAAAAGGAAACGATAAAGTGGCAAGCATCCCAACGTGATGGAGGTTCGCCGGTGAATGGAAATGAAAAATCGATGGGATGCTTTGCTGGAAGACAGTACCGGGACCGGTGCGGGAAACTTTCATCTTCACCGCCGCTCGTTATCGTCGTTAAGCATTATCGTCACCTTCAGAAGCGTTCGGGGAAGGTGTGTAAGCGGAGCTAGTGGATAAAAGCGGCAAGAACCTTCGATAACCTCGTACAATTGGCCCGTATTACACTTTACGTATAACAGTTTGAAATAGGAAAAAAAAATTAAATAGAAAAGAAAAGAACCTTACTATCGAATAGATAAAAGTTTTGCTATTTCCAAGCGCACCAAACTTTCCTTCCTACAACACACTTACAGGGCAGGAGTCGAAACAGAAATCGATCAAAATGGCGATGATTGTGCTACTTCATCCACCCTTTCTATGTGCGACGAGCCACAGTTCCGGTCTTTTTGCGTTGCGTCAAGCACGAATTCCGGAATCGGCACGTGATGGCAAACAAGTTTTTTTTCTTTCTTTCGGCGGTTATTCTAGCTGCTGTTGCTGGTGCTGTTGAGAAATAGTTCCAGGATTAGCATCCCTTTGTATCTCACTCGCTCATGTATTTTGTGTGTGTGTGTGTGTGTGTGTGTGTGTGTGTAAACGGTTCCCGCTTCCGTTTCGCTGTACTCACCAGACCGAAGGATTACCGTAGACGCTTAATTTCGAAACAGTTTACGAAATTTGCCCTCGGGAAGGAACGGAAGAGGTACAGCACGTGCTGTTGGGATCCCTTCCGACACGCTTCCGGTCGCGTCTGCTCAAGCACCATCCGGGCGCTCTGGAAGAGTTTCGCTAGCTTCACTGCGTAGCGTTTCGCTTTGTCGCGGGAAGTATGGTACGGCAGACCGTGCTCGTCGCCGTACAGGATGTCTTCGTCGCCGGCAACACCATGGCAGGCGGGTAGTGACGCGATGGGTTCATCATCGTCACCGACCAGGGCTGCTCGGCCGTAGCGCAGCAGGGCAACGTTTGCGTGAAGCAACTCCCGCACGGTTGAAACCCTATCGCTGAGCACGAGTACGTGCAGCTCGTTTTCCATCAATTGCAACAATCGTCTTACGGTGCCACCGTTCCGGCTGACGACGAAGACGTGGCGGATGTTGTGCAGGCGCGCCAGACACAGGGCGCACTGAAGCAGAACGTCCCGGGCAGGCTGTGCCGGACCGTGGTGTTCCGTGCTGGTCGGCCGGCTAAGTGCGATTGTTTCACACTCCGCCAGCTGACGAGCTTCGACGAGCGAACGCCAAAAGCACTTCGGTATGTACCAGGGCAGTAAGTCACCGGGTGACGGCAGTGCCGCTCGGAAGATGTCCTTCAATGTAACACTAACAATTTGAGTTTGCTCTTCTTCCATCTTCTAACGGCTGGACCAAGTGGGTGTTGATTTTGACGTTCTCGCAAAGTGACTTCCAAGCAAATGCCTACTGCGATACGGCTAGTGCGAAGATTGACATCAGACACGCCAGGAGTCACATTTTTGTCTCACCATGGCCCACTATGGTTGATTTGACATTTCATTTGTTTTCATGTCATTTATGTAAACATACATTTTATAAAAATTCATGGGTTCAGAATAACCCAATCGTCGTCGGTTCAGAATACGCCTGAATGTATGCAATGCTTATTATTTATATTTATTCATGTAACGCAGCTATTTGCCGAATCCTTCATGCGCAACGGACTTTCCCACAATATTCGCTCGTTATGCTCCCCATACTGCAAGCACCTATTGATTTAGGGATTTTCAATAGCGCTCGTTACGAAATTATTGCCCTGCCGCACATGCAGCCGAAAGCACTCCGCACTTGGTGGCTTGGCACCGCTGCGGTAATCGATGCACTGCGCAGCACAAACGAGCGCGGGTTGCGCGCAAATGCAAATATTAATACATTCAGAATGGCACTGTTGCACCATATGCTACCGACGAGTGTCCGTGTTTTTGAAGTGCCGGCTGGCGTTCCGAAACATCCGACCGTAACATGCAATTATAGGCTACTTCAGCGATTGAAATTTACAACCGCGCCCTCTTCGCGGGGTTGGTGCAACGTTTGCGTTTGCATGGTGGTGGGTGTGCTAGTACGCGAGTTATGATTGCGGTGTTCTCATTTAGCCAGCAAACAAGTGCAACCAGATTTGCACGAAATACCCACGTTGGGGCTTCAAAGCTTTCAAACGAGAACGTGAGTATGTTGAAAACAAGTTTACACATAGACGGCCAGGGACTTACATGTAAATGGGTATATGTTTAACAAACAGAAAAATGTTGTAAATTGTGTATTGGCTCTAGTTATGCTTCTGAATTCGATGAGTGTGTGTGAAAATTAGTTATGAGTTGATTGTTTTACTCATTAAATACAGTCGGACTGAGTATAGTTTTACAACAACAAATTGTAGTATTTTTAGACTCATTTTTAATTTTGCTGTAATAATCCCAGTATAATACACTCCATAACACGTTCTTGTTTATAAAAAAATGAAATGACTCTACAAACTTCTAGTATGATAAGTAAATTTATAAAAATCAATATTAAATGATGTAAAAGTCAGCTTACACCGAATAACAAAAAAAAATTGTTTATTAAAAATTAGGTATGCTATATTTTTAATAAGTAAAATATAGTCTTTTTAAAACACGTTTTTCAAATCAAATAACCGTCAATAAATCAGGATCAATATATTACATTTCATGTTATTCCATTGAACACCTCATTAGTTGTACCCACGCAATATCCTACATTTAGTTTATCGATGGAAATAAGGACTACTGTTTGTTGAAGTCGTGTTCCACACGCGAATTACTCTCCTTGCGTCCCTCGCCATGCGCCATAAACTTCCTCCTCGATTGCCACACAATCAACCGATGATTGCGATGAATAATTACATTCCTCTAGCCCGAAATGAACCAACCTCCGAAAATTGCACGCTTTATTTGCGTTTCTACTTTGCAGGTGGGTTAATTTCGTACCGGTGCGAGTATGGCAGGAAGCGAGCGAGTTCCGATCGACGGCGAAAAACGTGCCAATGGTACGTGAGCCACCGTGCTGCTAACACAATTCGCTTCCGTGAGCCGTCCGCCAAGTGTCCACGAGGTGATTGGAAGTTTGCGAAACGTGTGAAGGTTTGCGTGCAAATTCAAATTGCTCTCCAAGGGAGAGCGGGTGAAAGCAGCCTGGCTGGGAGGTTTGATTTGCGTGATGGGAGGTGTTGATGGTGCTTGCCAAATTCACCCCATTGCTAGGAGGCTCCGTCAGATCTACATAGTGTCTACATCTAGCTTAATAAAGCCACCGATAGGCGTGGAAAAGGATGAACCCCACTTTACCCACTTTCCATGCCACGAGATCGTTCGTTCGTTCAACGAAAAAGGAATTAAATATCCTCACCGTACACGACACAAGGTCGTGTGGTTTACTTCTCGTGCCTTGCAGAAGCTGTTGATATAATAAAATAAGTATATTTGCCACTTCGTTTACGAAATTTTACACAACATTCGCGCGCCGGCCGCTCAGACGTAGGAGACAATTTTGCGAACGAGAAATAACGTATTAATTTCGCGTGGAAAACACACATGCACATGGTTCACGCTGACGTGCCACTCATCCCACACACAGACACTCGTTTGATATTCTCGCGCCACGTAATTATAAACTTTTGATCGTTCATCCGCACCGGAGCGTAAATTCGTTGCCGCAAAAGCGCACTACATCACGCTGGGATCATTAAGCGTCTGAGGTAACCTCATTTCCCAAAAGCCATTTTTTTCGGTGTGTGTATGGATGTGATGCAACAACTTTACGACCCTCAAGCGAATACGCTTGAGCGTGTCGAATTTCTGCAAAATCTATTCCCCACTGGACGTGAAGCAGAGCAAACGTGTCAGGTGGAAAATTGAATTCGCAAAAACCGAAAGATCCATTGATTTGCTCCCCAAAGCGTTGCTCCACTTTCTTCACGTCGTAAACCTCGGGCGGGAGTTTGGAATTTTCGTTTTCGGGATGTTCGTGTGGAGGGAAGGGGAAATGCACTACATAAATCCTGCTGCAACCTGCGCCTTTGTGAATCCCGGCATACATCTGTCTTGTTGAGCTGGCATGCCACGCCATTGTTGCTCGAGGTTCGAAAGCAATTTACGTGTTTGCTGCAGGAGGTACAGCGCACTAAAGCTGAAAGAAAAATCCATTGCCCCAGCACCGTTGCCATATGTTACCACTTGAACGATTCCAACTCGAAACAGCAACAAAAAAAAGGGGGGGAAAAAAGACTGCAACTGCATTACAACCGGGAGTCTGAAGAACGTTGCGGCTTTGGTAAACATCTCTTTTTTTCTGGCGTTGCGTTTACGAAACTCGCATTTTATTGAGCTTTTTTAAGCAAATGTATCGCTTTTCGCAACGGAAATGGAGCTTTGGGTTGTGCAATTGGTTGCACATTTTTGACTATCTGTTCACTGTGGAAAGTAGTTTTTGCGTTAGTCATTTACGACGACGTTTATGCTTTTCTTTGTCAGGGATGTCAAACTCGTAATATTTTTTTTTAAATTTTCACGTTTATTAATTGACTAGAAATGTTCGTTTTCTGTCGTAATTGATCCAAAATTTTGTGTTTAGTTAAAAAATCTGATGTGTTTGACATTTATCTATATATTTTAATTTTATATATATTTTTTTATATATTTTAAAATTAATAAAAACAAATTTGAAAATAACTTTATTATAGTTCCTTTAAATTATAAAACAAAAATACATTAACGACATGAATTATAAAACAAAAAAACAAAACAATTCACGACCCGAAAAGTACTAAGCGTGCACAAATAAAATCCAATGTGAAATTTCAACTACTTCAAGCGGTCTTGGGTTTGACGACCCTGTTTAGCTTTTTCCACTGCTGAGACTTGTGTGCAATCCATTCTGCTAGATTTAACTGGCAAACTTGAACGTAAACGGACACGATTCAATTGCGCGAATGAATTGCTCTTACAAACATCGACCCGTTTTTGGTCCTTCGCGATGTTTTTGGTCCTTCGAACCGGACCCGGGCTGGTGCGCTTAAGTCGGGTGGCGATCGTTCGCTACTGCACCGGCATTACCGTCAACGACCTGACTGTGTGGTCATTCGGGGAAGTACTGTCGGGGCGAGAATAAACATGCACAGAATCAAAAGAAAGCAATAGTTCTGTCCTTTCCGTTTTCTTTCTCGTTCTCTCTCTCGCTTTCGTGCTTCGAAAGTCGAGTGGTACAAAGTTGCAGCACTGTACTGCAGCAGCAGACATCGAAGCGGACGCTTCTGACACTTTATGGGTGTAACGAAGTGCTTATTAGTTCCCAGCGCTAGACGATGCACGTAGGGCGAAGTGGCTGCTCGTCGCATGCTGCCTACTCCGTTTCATTTTTGCAGATAACTTCGTGGGCATCCACTCGAACAAGTGCCCGTACGAGGCAAACTCTTGTAATATCGGCTACCGTGGCAAAGTGTGCCGTGTGCCGTGGTGTTGGCACACCCATGTCAGTTCGTAAAGTCGCGATAATCAAATTCGAATTGCAATCTAAAACTCTTCCGAGCGTGAACGTGATGAAGTGGGGTTGCTGAAGTAAGAGAAAGGGTGGAGTTTTTTCTTTTTCGAAAAGTCTCGCCCCAAAAAGCTAAGGACATGCTCGCTGACGTGCCGATGGATTTATGATGTGATATCAAATTCTACTTGCTCCGCTCCTAAGCGAAAGTTATGAGGAACGGAAAAAAAAATGGGAATAATTTTATGCGATTTGTTCGTGCGATGCGAGGGAGCGAATGGAATGTGTCGTACGTTCTCGTGAAGAGAGCTTGGGCGATAAAGCTTGTAGAAGGAGAGTGGAATTGTCCTTGCGCGAATGAAACATTGTATTGGACGTGTTCGGGGAGGGCTGAGATTTATAATTCATGAAATAATCCATCAGGATTTTTTAGAAGCTTTTGTGGAAGAATTTTTCGAATTGGAAATGAATAAGTGAAAGTTTGCGATCGCTTTTGTGTTAAACGTGTTTGCAGGAAACTCGTGAAAGTGTATCTTAAAATATCAAAAAACTTTTCATTCCATGAATGAACACACACGAAAAGCATCCACAATAGTCTACCAAGCCTCTCTGACCCATCCGCATCGGTTTAAGTAATTACACAAGATTTGTAAATTATGCCAAAGCACGACACTCGGCAGCTGGCACGTACTTCATCTGCCACCTGCACCGTGGCGAAAACGACCGCAAACGAAAAACGATACCGACCGTGCCACCCTGAACCACACGAAGGCCACCGCTACATGCAACAGTCTTTCTCCTATACGAGCACATAACTTTATGTGCCCCCTTCTGGTACGCAGTGAAGGCCAACACTGGACCAGGTGCTCTCCGATGTGTTTGCGGAGCCATAAAAATGTAGCACACAGCAAAAACGCTCGTCTTCGGCGAGGGAAACGCATTCTAACGACTGCTGCACTGTAGCGGCTCTTGACCTTTTCGGGTGCAGCGAGGTTACCCCGGTTGCGGGCTGGTGGTCACGAGCCCTACAAACATTACTGTTTGTACTCGGTGCCTCGTAGCAGCAGTAGCGTTAGCAGAACACCAGACCACAACACGTGTCCACGAGGTTATTAAGGAGATTTTCTCCATGCACCCTTTCCCCCCCAACCTCCCTCCGCCACTGCTGGCTCTGGAGCTGTTCCAGCAGAAAGAGTTGAAAGGACAGCACACACGTGCGCAGGTTTACGTTTAACGACTTGACATAAATTTACGGGCTGCATGTGAGGATGAGCGCAATAATAATTATTGAGTGAGCTTCTTGTACGAGGCGGTAAACAAGTGGGTTCCGCACAGAATGTATTAAAGATTCATGCGCATGAAGGGTGGTTGGTTTTATTTTCATTCTGGCTGAACGGTTTAAAGCTGTCCCATGTGTTACATCAAGAAGAGCTTCAATTACGGGATAACTATTAGGTGAATTTACTTGGAAGTATTAATAGACCCAGAAGCAATCTACTAAAAGGATCATCTTTTCAACCATATTTTCAATTGGAAACATATTTTTTCTGATGGTTTGCATTATTTGTTTGTTGACTAGGCTGAACATAAATAAATGTTGTAAGCGCTTCAAGAATCGGAAATAAACATACTAATAAAATTTCGAGAAGTAGAAAAACTACTATTTCTTGTATTATTTTCTCGCAGATTATTGAGATTTTATTATCCAAAATTGAAATTTTTTAGAATTTATTTTAGTTCACCAACTTAAAAAAAACACCAGTTAATGACAATTTCATGCATGATAAATATAACAATATCGTCACGGTTTTCCATAAATCATACCTCTATGAAAATATCCCTCCCATAACGAAATAATTTAATCGCCTTACATCACTTTACCAATTTCGCTTCATCATACAGGCAACAATTTCCGCACCGCCGTGCAACATCAATTGGCTTGAAAGTTTCGTGCACATTCGTCAATTAATTTCCCGCAATGAAGCGTAAATCCACAACCGCTGCCCCGGTTCCCCCCGTCACCAAACCCATCCTCGGATGGAGCTCGTTTCCGCAGGCATGAAGCAATCACCACCGCACCGGCAGGGACGCTGCCCGGAACGAAGCGTTAATAATTCAGGCACATGCTTTCGGTTCGATAATAATGCATGTCGTGCCGCTCGGTGTGTGTGTGTGAGTGTCGTTTGCACGTGGTGCGATAGTGTCTCAAGATGTCGTTCCCTTGTTTAACGAGGACGCTCCGATGGAGGCGCCCAGTGGCGCTCATCTATGAGGGGCCATGTGGCGCGTGCATATTTATCATGCACTTGACGACGGGCGGGCTGTGGTGGGACGTCCTGGGCTGGGTGCGAGTGCAACGGGAGTGTCGTTGAACGTCTGGAGCATGGGCACGAATGGGAGAACGAATGGGTACGTGTGAATTACTGGAGCGGCATCTCTTTCTGTTCTTTCGCTTTTCATCCGCTGGGCGTACGCAATACGTACAACCAATTTTCATATCATGCCGATAGGAACGGGCTTGCGAAGTGTTCGGGTAGGGGAGGCGAAACCCTGGCAGGGGCCGGTTCTGGCATCGCCAACTTGTTCTGGCATCGCGGGCGGTGCAATGAAGCGTAATCCTTTAATGTTTGCTTTCAGTCCTTGGGCATGCATTATTAAAGGGTGCCGAGCTCGGTTCCCGTGCGCCTCGAGTGGAAAAATGGGAAGTGGATAGTGGAAAGGGAAGGCAGCGGATTATTTGCTTTCGGTGAAAGAAGCCGGTGAACGAACCGAGCGCAGCTTAAAGGAGCGAATCTTCTCGTGGAATGGTTTCATCACGGTTCCGCACGATGCAGCTCCGTTTGCTGAGCATCATTACTCGGTATGGAGAGGGGATTATAAGAGAGCGTTGGAAAGCAGCAAAAAAAAAAAACACACGACGCAACGCAAGAAGCAGAAGAATTCTCTTTCGATGTACCGACTGATAAGCGCCACGGGTGCTTTGCTTTGTCGTACCAAATCCGTACCGGTAACCGCTTGCGCATATTAATGAATCCGATGGAGTTGAAGTGAAAGCGGATGCATTTTATGGCGAATATTCCCTGAAGTAAGGGGCGCCACGTAAACACCGCCCTGTAATGATTAAGCCGCCCTTTTTTGCAAATGTTCTTCAATTTCTCCGCTTTGTTCACTATCAATCCGCCCGAGCATGCAATCTCAAAGACGAATTACCGGTTCTTGGCGGGCTCTCGACTCGAACGATCTTCCCTCGCGCGTTCACCCCACTGCACTGCGAGTGGAAAATGAAATTAAACCAAATTAAGCAGTAATTAAAACTGAATGATATTGCACCGCCGTGGCGGAGCGCTCCCGGAGCGAGTTCATTCCGGAGCGTACGGTTGCGAACAGCTGACGTTGATGATGGTGATGATGATGTTAAGAAGGTTTGCATCAAGATACCCTGATTGGTACTTGTAGCAGCATCGTTAGAAAAACGAAATTAAACTAATTTAATTACACGCGAGCGTTCGGGGTATGGTGATGAGTCTTCGGTTGGGTTAATTTCATTCGGTTGGGTGTGTGAACGTGTGTGGGTGGTTTGTAGAGTGAACAAACACTTGAGTGGGTTGAGTTTTGATTTTAAATATATGTGTAAAATTTGGACGAATAAAAAATGTGAAAATAAATTCTAAAAATTCGAAATACCCACAAGCTGCACAAAAAAAAAACTTGAATCCTTCGAATACATTGACCCGTTCTGGTGAAACAATAAAAAAAGGACATCACCTTGTTAACGGCCATCCGCACGTCCACCGTGAAATGGACGAAACCTGACCTATAAAATGGGATATTCCAAATCCATTAGCACGGATTACGAACCCTATCACAACCGAATTTGATGCGCTTGACACCGTGATTGAGTTATAAACGGCTGCCCGAAACGATCCAAATCCTGCTTAACGTTACAAGCGGCTCATTTTGATTCCCCCGTTATGCTGCCTTCGATATAACAAAGGTTTCTGTGAGCGAGAATCATTTAAAAAGCTAAAGTGGCTTTACGTTTTACCAGAAAAAAAAACCCTGTAGTTTTCACGATTGATGACGAAATTTAATTTATCAAACTATAAAACGCTTACAAGGGATTCCATTTTCCAATCTCACCCCGGGATTTTGACTCTCGAATTCGGATGGAAGAAAACTGTTTGATAAGAGCAACAATATTCAATTACTCAACTCACTTAAAACTCACCCCCAATGAGCACGAGCGATGGGAAAGTATTTTTTGCCCCATCTTTTTTTTTATTAGCAAATTATCACCCCTCTATGTGAACGAAGAACGAGAGGCAAGTCTGTTATTCGCCCCATGAAAGCTGGTAAATCAAGGCACACAAAAATCTGTTTGGTGTGTGGAGATTTGCTAGCGAAACATTGCTCCCCATCGGCAGGTGCGTAATGGATTGATATTGTTGAATGAAATTAAAAAAATAAAACAACTAGCTCTCTGCACATTGAAACATTCCTGCGGAAACGAAATGACCGCCACGGAAAAAACGTGCGCCGAATTTAAATTTACGAAAACTGTGCAAACTCCATTCGACCACGCAAGATTAACTTTTAATTGCGTATTTCGAGTGAAATGTTCCAATTGCCGTTCCCCAAAACGTGGTGTGTGTTGCTCTGCTTTGTGCGCGTCAGAGGCCTTATGCAGCTTTGGCAAGAAGCAAACGTGATTCTCTTCGTTCCTTATCGAAGCATCTTTTTTTTTCTAGTGCAAAAAATGTTGGAAAAACTCCTCTCTTTGGAGCAAAAAAGCCCGATAGTAAAGGACAAAAAAAAAATACTCCACTTAGTCACCCCAACATGTACCCTTATCATTTCCAGCAGCGTACCGTACGATGACGAACCCAAGCCCGCACTTGATTGTCGGTTAATTACTGTTATTATATCGTCTTCAACTTCGGCCCCGAGCTCCTCCGCCTATTTCGTCGAATGAATGGTTACTTTTTCAAGCCGCGTATATCATTTCCACGCCCCGCAATAGGATCGGGACCTCTTTCCGGCACAAGCCTCCATCGGACCGGCGGCGTTGCAATTAAATCACATGCAGGCTGACCCTTTACACCGCACCAAACAGCTGGATAATAGGAACGGTTTCCGCTTCATTTAGTAACTATTAATCTCGCACACGACATCACGCCGCAACGGTTGGTGGTGTTAATTTGTATGCAAAAACCGCACCGCCAGCAACGTAATACCAGGGACCAGCTTCCTTCGCTATAATCACTTAAAGTGGTCGGTTTTTCTACGGCACGTTGGAGTGAGCAAAGGTTTGTTGGGAATGAAATAAAAGTAAAATTGAAAATGGTGCAACATTTCTTGTACGCGGTCTTGCAAAAAATATATTTTCAAGGCTTGGATAGGGTTTCATGTTTTAAAAGCAATGCGTTTTCTTCATAATTTTATTCCATTTTTATTTTCAAAACTTTGGGAAAATATGTTCAATAATTCCACCTTGGTGAAATATTTCAACCAATTATTCACCACTGCCTTCCCGCGAGAGTTGAAGGTACGGAAAGGTTCTGCAAAACTTTCACCCGAATCACACACCCACACCCACATGCCCTTTCGCCCCGGACACCCGGAAAAAGGGAAGCTCGTTTAGGGTCGAATTGCAACGTTATCATAACGATACTCCTTTCACCGGCCAGTCTCGAACCGGGCGGCTCCCGAGAGATGCTCAGGGATGAAAACATCAACCGGAGGGCACTTTATGTAAACTGAATAGTGGATGGGAACGCCCCCAGCAGAGATGGCAATGCGGCGCAAAGCAACCTAGCCGGTAAAGTGATATTTTTATCAACAAAAATCATACCGCCAGCCTTCATCGAAACGTTCGCTGGCGCTGGAGGAAAAAGAGGTTTAACATATGGTACGGTTCAAGTTTGCAAAACTGGATGATGGATTGATACGTGGGCTTTAGGGATGCATGTACACACACACACATATACACATTCCGATGAGAAAAAAAAACCCCGAGCCCGATGATAAATTATTCTAGTCCGAGCAGATCCGCACTCATCGTTCGTCAGCCCCTCATGTCAGTTTATTTCCGAGCAAACTAAAACTCATGCTCACCCGACCCCGGGCTGGACGCTTTTTCCCACCACCAAACCCGTCGGAAATCTGATCTGGTTTTAAAATTAACCTCAAATTCGTAGCGTCATCACGGTCCGAAACCGTATTTGCGGCAGCGGGCTCCATGAATCACGTTCTTGCAAATTATGATTAATGTAAGTGCGACGGTAAGGGTGGTGCGGTTTATGTGCACCAGATTTCTTTCCCGGCCGGATCATCAGCCACCTCATCGGGCTCGGGGATGCCCGCTAGTGAGCTAATAATTCGTTCTTAAGTTACTCGTTTGCCGGTGAAGCTCATCGCAGTAAATATAGATTACACCTCTTTCGTGTAATTTCCACCCTTCATACCCCTCCCGTCAACTACAATCCACTGGAAGTCTTCGGCTACTGGTTTCGCCAGCATCTAGTCACCTCGTTTAGTGGATTGTATTTTTGGCACGGTAATGTTTCACTTCACCGCAAAACATCTCCCGTTTCGATCCCACGACCTGGCACCGTGTTGTCGTTTGTTTTAGCCTCTTGCTATTGACGGGCACCGGAATTCCAAGGAATTCCCGAGAACCAAGGTCCAATTTCTTTCCATCAGGGCATGTGGGCATATTACGTCGCACCGGGGCTGTCTGCATCGGACAGACGGGCAAGCGAGTGAGTAAAAGACAAACAACCCGGACTGACGGTGCGTCTCCTACGCACCGCGGGCGGTACACCTTCCCCCCTGGACGGTGGCCGTGTGGGAGTCGAACCGAGAAAAGGTCACGTTGTGCTACAATGTTTGCCCATTACGTACAACTTCCCCGGTCTGGCCGACCTTCGTTCGATCGCTTAATGAAAGCAACGAAAGCGCCCCGTCAGCTGTATTTGCTACGGAACCAATTCCGAATTCGATCGAGAAAATCTTTATTAAAATGACAAAAACCGGAAACCAGCTGCCAGTTTGCGTCCACCCGGCTCGCTACAAGTTATGATCCGAACAGTCAATAGAAAATCATTCACCGTCAGCTCTTTCTTTTAGTGCTGTATTTTATTTATACAAAACCGAAACCGAAACTACACGACGGGGCGTACGGGGGGGACAAACAAGAAATAAAAGCGAACCCACAAAACACGGCACACGTACGAGAAGACGAAAAAGTAATAATCGCTTCCGGAGAAACCTGGCAAACCATCGCGCAGAAATTCCCTACAAGCCCCGAAATCGACCCCCGATTGAATGAGTTTTAGGGCACTTCAGTTCGTTTTTTTTTTGTTGTCTGCCCAGCTTTACATCCCGTCTCGCCGCGTAGCCATCCAGGCGGCTGGCAGGAATGCCTGGGCCCAGTATTTGCGCCTGACATATTTTCACCGGGCTCGATGAAATTCCATCCGTTCTCCGGGCCGGTGAAGTGATGATGCCGTGCTCATTTCACGGGGATTAAGGGAAGTCGTTCGCGACCCGGGAGTGCCAAAATTCCTGCACACCCATTTAAATTCCCACGGCAGCGATGTATCGACGGCACGGCCGGAGCATAACTTTCGGTGGGCGAATTGCACGCGATGGAAGTGGTAGTTTGCGGAAACGAAAATCTTTTGTTCTGATCCTTATTTATGAGCATAAATCGTACGGCGTGTTGGCATGGGGTTAAATATGGAACAATGGGTAGTGGATTTTTATGTTTGAAAGCTTTGGGTAAAGTGTCCCAAATCTAATCGATTCAAAAGCTACCGGAACACATTTTAATTATTTTATCAATATTAGTTAAAAAACATGATTAATTGGCTGGTTGTGCATAAAAAGTATTGAAAAAATTGTCACACATTGGACGCTTAAACTTACAGTAAATAAAATTTAATGTGTATCTGTTTTGCCAGATGCAAATTTCATCGCACAGGACCAAATAAATGGTAATTAATAGCTGGTTTAAAGAATTGAAATCGCGATGTTATTTCGCCCCCAAATGTATGCAATATGCAGAGCAGATTCTATGAAAAATTAAACAAATGTCAAAGGACGTCCCACATAACCTTTAGTGTATTTTCAATTTCTCACACCTCATCGACTGACTAATTCGATCCCGCAGGGACCGGGTGAAACTCAAGCACCCCTGTCAATCAATCGAATTAGCACATCGTCCCCGAAGTGTCGCATCAATTAGTCGATTGCAGCTTTCCCTTGTGGGGTTCGGGATTGCGAATCACGCGCTTGGAGCGTGATCATAATGTCATTCAACCTTTGGTCAGCCGCACCCTGAGGACCTTTGAGCGTGTTAATAATCTGTTGCATCTCGGTGTGCGTGTGTGTGTGTGTGTGTG
>JXWZ01006670.1:0-40673 GCA_000956215.1 Anopheles farauti No. 4 | reverse complement strand
CTACCTCAAACGCTGCGGGAGTTTGATCAAAGTTTATGAAATAACACCAGCACCGCCTGCTTGCAAGGAATGTTCGCTGCTAAAACTCTGCTCTCTTCCATGCAGACGGTCGAACCGCTTGCCGAACGAATCAACCCTGTCATGAGCGATAATTTAGAAATTTGTTTGCACGATTGATTCAACTGTGGATGGCCGATATTGTTGTGAATTGATTTAATTTGGACTTAACGAGCTGCTGAAATGTGCCTAAAAGCGGGGCGCGTACTGTATTGGCCTGTAACGAACCCAGCAGAACATTTTCATTTCTATTACCCACGACTGCAGGAAGTTGGGACTGTTTTTATTTATTGGTTTAAGCTTATTTGAATTTTGAAAAAAAATGTACACAAGTTTTAATTTTATTCATTTTCAAATGAAGAATATTGCAATAGTTTAGACGAGTAAATGTACAAATCTTTAATCGTTTTTTGAACATCTTTTGCTTAATCTATTCTAATCAGTTTAGCTTTTGTTCGTGCTAAGTAAGCTTTTTACTAATACACCATGAAATATCATACGAACAAGTTTTAAACAAATGTTTAGCCAAACAGCCAGGGATAATTGTCCATTTGAGGTTCTTTTATCTGTTCGGAAAAATTATCCACCTTTAAACTGAGGTCACCGGTGTAAACATAAACCACCGCAGATGGGGCATGGGGCGCTGATGAAGGGCAGTTACGGAACTCCGATTGTTTCGCACAGCGTTAAATGCGCGCTATGGGTTATTAATATTTTATTGATTTTACATCACTTCCACATTCCTGATACTGATGTTATCGGGGCCTAAGGTTGCGCCTGATGTCCATATGCGCGCCTGATCCACCCAGGCCAATGTGAAAGAATGTGACGCTCCGTTGCATTCAGGGGATAAGCGAGACCATACTGCGAACATTCGGTGCACCCAACCCGGCCGTGCAGGTGACGGACCACCGGTTTCCGCACGGAGGGGAACGCTAAAACAGAAGAAGCTCTCCATAAGCCGATGGCAGAAAGAAAGATACCTGTTGATTTTATATCCACCCGGATCGACCCGAGAGCATGTTTAACTGTTTTCTTTCTTCTTCCCGCTGCCCGGCTACCGGCTGCTGGTGGGACGGTGGCTGTGTGCGATTTCTCGTATCGCCCTTGTATCGGGCTTTGTGCGCCAAGTGGGACGATGCTGCCTTGGAGAAGGAAACAAAAACAAAACTTCGATTGCCGATTGCCGGAAAAATAATACCAATAAAATGACACAACAATAAACAAAAGGTACCAATGCCGTGCATGCAGAACCGGCCGGTGAACCGAATAAACAACAAAAAAAAAAAAAGAATGTAAAACATACCATGTAATCTACTCTAATACGAATATCATTCCGCGTTTCGCGAATGCCCTTGTTAACGACGGATACGTGCCGCACGCGGAAAACGGTTCGAATGGTGATTGCAGCGCTGAAATCGCGAAATTGAGCGTGTAGCAAGCGAAGGAAAACATCGCAGCAATCCTTGAGCTGTAGGACATAATTTGTCCTGCGCGTAGGATATGTCCAATAAAACGATCTACGCGTACTACCGTGTACGCGGCCTTCGTTTTGCACAAAACAAAACACCTGCAGTTTCGCTGTTTCCCTAAACGTTTAATAGTCAACAATAAAACGCACCTTCACCTTGCTAAGAAATGGGTACCAATGGGTAATGCATTTTTATTTTCAATCTCTCTTCACGATTCTACCGTCTTCCGTCTCGTATCTATCGGTGACGGTTCAGTTTTATAGATAATCAGTGCAATATGGTGGAAGCGAAATTGTCACAACACGATCTCCACCCTTTTTGATGGCAGTTTATGCTTTCGATCCGTAAGCTGAAACGAGATTCTGTAAAAATTAAAACGTTTTCTTTATGTTATTGTAAGCTTCGTTTTAGGATACCCCTCGGGTGACAATTGTGTAACGCATTTCCTCTTTCTTTGCCCGCTCTCGTTGCAGACCATGTATCGAATAAACCTTACAACGTTCACATTACTTTTAGTGCTTTCCGTAGGAAGTTTGATGTCCGAGTCGTTGCATCCATCGGATGGTAAGTACTGTTGTGTGTGAGTGTGTGTGTGTGTGTGTGTGTTTGTGCGTAATTTTTTGCCAGATTTTCGACATATCTTCACCAAAAGCTGTTGGCAACTTATTACGACTCATAAACCATAAAGCGGTACGACCAATCATCGACACGATCATTCCTTCGACCAGCCAGCGCCACTGAAACTCGGCCCAACTGGCCCAAACTTAACACAGGCGAAGACGAAAAGCAGATTAGGTCTTTAAAACACCCCAAACCACGACCGTTGGCCACCGTCTCTTTGACCAAACATCCGCCACCGTGATGAGTTTCGCCAGCTTCCAAGAGTTTCGACTCCTTCCCCGCAGGCCGTAAGGGGTTTCATAGCATCCGAAACCTCATACCCGTCAGCCGTGACCGCTAGCGAAGGGTGCGGGAGATTACGGAATCCTCCGTTCGATCCGCCCTGTGCCGCGTCATGATACCCACCCAGCCCCACGAACGGGTGCGTTTGCCTCAGGTGCCACGGCGAAAGGGTAGGGCGGGTCTTTTGTTTGACTTTTGCACCGTCTTTGAATTACAAATGTTGCGCGAATTTAACCCCAAACTTTACGGTGTCACCCAAGTTAAGTATTTACATCTTTCCACCTGCGTTCCGGGCCTGCCGTGCGCTAAGCAGTGAAACTGTAGGTGGGAAAAACGGTGGGATTTACAAATAAACAGCCAAATGGATTTTGCCCCCATTTGCCGTAAAGTCATAGACACGTTTCCAACAAGTACAACGGCATAAAAAAAGAGCACAATTTGACGCGACAATTCTGGCAAACTTTTCCATCACCAAACCCCGGTTGTTCGATTGGGAAGGGGCTACGTTTATTCTTGACTTCGATAGGTGGGCATTACGTCTTTATTAATGCTACACGAAGCGGGAACAATTTCTCCGTAAAGTATAAGCAAACATTAGGGGGCAAATTTCATTAAATTGGAAATCGTCCATATGGTTTTTATTTGTCCCGTTTCAGGAACCATCAAAGATTTGTACGACTATCTACTGCAAAGGGAGTATGCTGCTCCGGTATCGTATGCGGATCACCAAATCAAGCGAAAAGCAGTAAGATCTCCATCGCTCCGGCTACGCTTCGGGCGACGAAGCGATCCCTCCGTGCCTCTCCACCCGGAGGTGAATAGTGTGCCGATAGTGTGCCGAAAAACGTATTTACCTATCTAATTTTCTGTCGTTCCTGACACCGCAGGACGAGGAACTGATGGAACAGAAAGCAATTCGGGCCCCTCAGCTTCGGCTGAGGTTTGGCCGGAATGACCCGCTCTGGACTTCTTTTAACGAAAACGCTCTGCTGGAGGAAAACTTCGAAAAGCGTGCCCCATCGCAAAGACTGCGATGGGGTCGGTCAAATCTGTTCGGCAATCTGGTCAATCAGGTACGGATCGTGTTAAACCAATATAGTATAGTGCAACGGTGCTAAGACAACGGAACCGGCGCGACCATTACCGTTAAGCCGTTATAGCACGCAACCATATCCATTCCGATTCCATTTCATTTGCGTACCAGTTTCAGCAGGACGATGTGATGCAGCAGAAAGCGATACGGGCACCTCAGCTAAGACTACGCTTCGGAAGAACCGATCCATCTTGGGCAATGTACAATGAGCATCCGCTTACCGGCGGCCCCGGTCAGCAGGCGCAGATGGTCAATGAGGGCAGTGAAAAACGTGCACCCACGCAGAGGCTCCGGTGGGGACGCTCCGATCCGGCCCTCTCGAAAGACTCCTCCGAGGTAAATATTCCCGCATTGTGGGTTTTGTTTGTTTGGTTCAAATTCACTATCGGCACCGGTTGGTACGAACGATAAGGGGGTCCCATTAGAAAGTGTACGGGGTTCGTAAAATTATTCCACTTCACAATGGCTACGAGTACGTCGACAAGCCAATATCCGGTTATCTAGTCTAGCTGTCCGTTCTCGTATTCACATGTTTAAGTCCTACGTTGACAGCCAAGTTTCTATTATCTTTTTGGAATTAGGCCTGAAAAGCCTTTAGCTTCACTAGACTACTGGATAACATCATAACCGGTTAGTCACTCTTTGATATGGAGAAAACCGTCCAGTTGTACTCCACCGGAATGTTCCAATAAAGGACAGCAAAGTGTATGACACTATGAATTTTTTTTTTACTAGTGTTTTAACCATCATTGTTTCGATTTTAGTATTAATAATTAATATTTTGCTTAATTACGTAATATTTCGAGTCCATTTAGTTTGCGCTTGATACGTTTTTTTTCAAAAACGTGTTGTTTGTTGAACGAAAATTGTTTGAGTTTTTAAATTACAATTCATAATGGAGCAAAACGCTGAAATATTAAAATATAGGTAGCTATTTCGGGAAGATGTTGTGGTTTTATTTTTTTACGTAGAACAAAACTATGTGCTCATTATTGATACGTTTCAAAAATAAAATAGGAATTTCAAGAATTAGTGTCTGTTTTCCACCAAACACAGGTCATAATATTAGTAATGGATTAGTTGTCGTGTAATCAAACATACATTTCAATCGTTTGTTGCTAAATACCACAAGTAGCAACGTTTGGTGATCCTTGCGCTTTGTGGTATTTTTACCCTTTCAACGTTAGTTTAGAGTAGATTTGTGTATACGATATTTAAAATTATTCGATAATGATAAAATGGAATAAGTGGATTTAGAATTTAATTTAGAATAATTTACCTCATCATCATTTCACAAAACAGGACCGGCACTATGATCCAATTCTGACCGTCTCCCCCTTTCGAGAAGTGACTAATCAGCTAGCTATGGTGCTAAAATCAGTCTTAAAAGCTGGTAAAACCGCAAGCATGACTTCGGTCGTTACGTTCATTTATAAGTAGTTGAATAATAAACTTAAGGTGTTGACCTCTAGGTAGCATCTTGTTCGTGCCTTACTTCAAATCGAAATCTTGTATCAAAATGAAGAGTATTCACTGTCTAAGCGATGTGCCAATCACTGTTTTATAACATTTTACTCCAAAAACATTAAAAATCCTTCCAAAAAGGATACGAAGCAAATCAAAATTATGAGCCAAATGGAAATGCTGTTCGATGTTCATGATGGACAATTTTAAACTCTGTCCTAATATCTGAGATAAAAGAATGATTGTTCGTGATGATCAAGAAACCGGGGTTTCTTTTTCTAAACCGTAAACGTAAACACATTTTACATACTTTCTCTCACCAACTTGAATTGCAAATTGCTAATCTTGTGATCGTTTCTTTCTAACTGCAACGTTTGCTCTTATTTTTTTTCTTCCCTACACTCGCTGCCCACCGTCTTCCGCTCCGGGACGCCTTCCGCTGCACCGATCTAACGAAATCACGGCAACTACCACACGAACCACGCCGCTGCAGGACAAAGCCCTAGAGGTGGAGGAAAGTGAAAGCAACACCGTTGATGACAAGTAAACAAGCACGGTAGCTACCTGACACTCCCCCATTCAGTCGTCGTCATTTGCATACTCTCGTACCGGAACTCTTCTAACAAACGTGCAACACGGAACGTTTCTGCCACTGTTACGGGCACCTTTCGGCATGCACCAACAGCAGATAATGCTAGATCCTCCAAATAATAATCATCATAATAATTACAAAAGTAATAGCGTTACACGGAACAGTGTGGTATGGCTGAATCTGCATGTTAGTTGGCCGTTTTACCCCACTCGGTGGCATTTGTTTGGCGATCGCGAGCCTTCCCGCGTCTGTTTTTGTTTCTTTTTTTGTCTGACCGCAATCAAAGGAGAACATTTTCATCGAACAATTACAATTATTACTAAGAGCAGAAATATCTTAAACACCGGCATGGGACGCAACAGTCTGTCGAGGTGTTTGTAACATACTTCAGCAAGGTAGTTTGCTGCACGGCCATTGACAGATCTGCTGCGGTTATATATGTATCTATTGCAGAGTTAATCTGTTGAAATTTTACTATTCTATGCGGAATATCTAGCAAAGTTTCAACAGATTCCCATTTCCCCTGGCTAGCGTTAACCTACTGCTGTGTGTATGAACGCAGCATCGTAATACAGCCGAAGCTAATGGATGGAACTACCTTGCGGCTCTCATGGTGAAAGTTTGTTTAGGAAGGAATCTATACAGTTAAAAAGCGTTACGTTTGATAAAATACCGCGAAAGAAAACTGGCGCGCCCGTAAACACCCAACACAGCTAGAAAACATATAACATGCAGCAGTTGTAAAATGTTTCTGTTACGAGTTTAACGCACGTACGAGGCATGCATTGCACATTGCGGCGCTGTGCGTTCAAATATTTTATGTACGCGTTAAACGAAGATTACCTACAAAATACCGGCATCCTTGAAATGTGCATCCAACAGACTCACACACACAGACACACATAAACATATATATATATATAAAGTGCTGCTGCTTCAAATAGTTCAAACCACATTCCGGTGGTTAATAAAGCGGTATTAGCCCGCGGTTGCTGTAAGTTTCATGCATGTCTACACCATCGGTAAAACCCATCGCCAATGAATGCCGTAGGCTAATCATTAGGCAACAAGTTTAAAACAAAAAAGGTTCTATTACCTATTTTTTACTCTGCTGCAGCCACAAAACCGACATGCAAAACAAACAAACAAACTAACAAAGGAACATGTGTATGTACATATATTTATAAACAATAAAATATTACCTAGCGGATACAACCACAAACTCGTGTTCCATTGATATCGTTGCAATGGTGCGCCAAAATTAAGATGACATTTTCTGCCTGATTTCATGATTGCTAGAAAATAATTTAGGAAATAAAATGCTGCACCATCCCAACCATAAAGTGTCAATATAGTAATTATTTTGTGCACATAACCATTCAACACCCTTAAATTGTGCAGGTAGTTTCAAAACATCTTCCATAAATCACTAATGAAATCCGACCATAGTGTCCAAGTGAAAATTTTAGCTCATTTATTTTTTATTTTTATTTATTTAAAGAAGTTACGACCTTGCCGTGTTGCGGAAGTATGAGCTCAATCTTTCAGAAAGTATGAAATGAATAAATACATATATAAAAATCGCGCTTCGTTCGACAGTGTCTATGACAAACTCATAAATTTTTTTTGGCCAGAGCTATTAAAATATTTAATTAATTTTCTGGAAACTCATGTCTTTTATTTAATTTTTTGCATTTAACCCAAATCGTTACCTATTTCTAAGAAAATGGAAAATATAAATAAATAAATAATGATGTTTAGTGCACATTTGTTGGTCATATTGGGCAAATCGATCAATAAATATCAAACGGCCTTTTAGGTGTCAACAGACACGCATGACTTACAACCTGTATTTAATAAATTACAAATTTTATAATCAAAAATAACATTTGTAGAAAGTCTTTTACAAAAAAAAATCAAACATTGACAAAGTGATGATTAACACCTCAGGTTAATCCGTTAGTGTAGATAGAAAAACCATAATTATGTTACTCACAAAAAAAACAAGGGTTATTCAAGAGCCACAGTTAACTTTCGCTTTATTTCGTTTCCCCTTTTGAGTCCTCTTTTGTTACTTCCATTTCATGTATCTTTCTCTTCCGTGAGGTGGAACTAGGGAATTGTATCAATCCGATAACAAATCATAATAATAAAAATAGCACATCAATCATCTGGTTTATGAAATACTCACTATGATTACTCAATTGTGAGAAAGTGCTCTAGAAAAATTGTCTCCTTGTTTAAGTATATCGATGGGTTCTATTGAGCTCATTAACGGTTCTTGTCATTAATGAATGACGCTTACCGAAGCGTTGTTTTCTTGAACATTCAGTATCTTTGTATTGTTTGTTATTGTTTTAGTTATTTTCGTCATTAAATCATTATAAGAAAAATATCAAGGAGTGTAAGGAATACGACTTTTTCTCCTAGGCAAAATAAAAATTTAGTTAAATAATTTTTTTCTTTCTATGCATAACAGTAGAGATGGTATCACATTAAAATTCACATGAGAAAAATAATATAATACAATTATAAACATCACCGTACTCAGTGCTCAATGCTTAATTGAGATGAAATTTTGAGCATTTTAAGCCAATTTATACAGAAGAAGTGAGTGAGACCAATCCTGTCTGATCACTTTTCCCTGGTGAGTTTAAATAGTCAACCACAGCAAAAATGAGAAAAAAATAAACAAAAGTATATCAACTAAAGAAAAAAAAATGTTATTTACGCTTTTGCACTGATAAAAAAGCAGTCTGTAGTACCAACCAAAGCTCAGCAACATATTCGCGCTCGCAATACCATAGGAACATAGAAATACTTCAGCTGTTCAGTATGTTTAACATCCATAACATAGGTAAGCTTTTTCATCGTAAAACATAAAACATAAACCCGCATACAATGGAATGACGTCAGGCTGTCGTTGGGTAAACACATGTTTGTCATTTTTTTGTTTTTGCTTCGTCTCGTTCTTTATCGTTCTTGAAAATAGATGTTGCAACCTACATTTTACATGCACCTTGTGCAATACTCAACACATTTAAAACGGTCGTTGCATGTTGGAGGAATCCGTACTAATGCATTTTGTAAGAAAACTCACACCACATGTGAACGGTACCGTGGCTGCTTCCAAAATACTGCTCTTGTTGCTCTGTTTCAAACAGTGGCAAAAAAATTTTTTTTTTTGTTTGTTTGCCTTGTCCATGCCGACCTCCGATGTTGACCTATTCACCACACGCGCCCACGCAGTTCAAAACACGTTTCTTATTGTAAATCTGCGGCTATGCTAAATTCATCAACCACCAAGTCAAGTGCAGCTAGTCTAAAGTCATTTGTTTGGCCAAGCCTATGGGAAATAAGAAATAAATTAGATAAAAGTGTCCTCAGGCTTCCTGCTCCAGCGTACTCCAAGCCCAGGCTCCCCGTCCAAAGGGCGTACAAAGACAATGCCGAAGATAAAGACATAGGTACATGGTTCTTTAAATCTTACGAAAGTAAATAATTAGCTTGTCATGCCCAATCATAGGCGATACCTTAAAGGTAAATCATTAGGTTGGAAGAAAGAACCATAGCAAAGGGCAACACTGTGCCAATCTCGTTGTCATGGTTACCGCGGTTCGGTTGATGGTTCATGTTGGCTACCGAGTATTGAATGATGAATCCAGTTAGAAATGATCATTTGCATGCGTACAGCTGTGTTCAGTTTAGAAAATACTTTGAGCAACACTTTATCGGCATGAAAATGCCTCCTATCGTTACGCAAAACACACACGCTAACGCTCAAACTGTCGATGATATCTAATCAAAGTGTACACCTCTCAGGTGGCAGATAATCTCATGCAATAAATTGTCATTGCCTTGTGTTGGCTTTGCTAAGTTCATGATATATTTAATTGCCCGTATTCCAGTACACGCCCGAAACAATGCTTAGATTCATTGTACGGTTTTTGTTTGACCAAACGACACACATTGGCTGCCATTCGGCCACCTACCGCTTGCTGCAATGTGGTCAACTGTAGCCCACAACACTTTGGGGAGTCGCTATACTTTCATCACGGTCAGACGGATGAACCAAATCGTGCTGAATGTGAACGATGTTGTTTATTATTTTATTATGCCCGAGCGCTTCTCCTGCAACGATGGGGCCAATGTGGCTCTGGCCGGTTGCATAGCCTCTGGTAGCATATATCCCCATGCTTAGACGCTTTAACTATACTTCGAGTACATAACTATCATGCACGATTGTGGATAACGCCAGTCGGTGGGTTTGGTGCCCTTATGCCACCGTTTCTTCTGCAGGTGAGGGCTTCCTACTGCAACATATGCGCTACTGTCCGTTTACACACCGAGAAGCTGTGGCTAAATAGCACACCTTTCCATTTCCCTTCGGAAATTCAGCAGCACCGGAAGCAAAGGTGACTTAGTCAGGAACTGTACTTATGCACACTTTTCCATCCTAAGCCCATGACTCGCAAGAGGGCAGGAAGCATCTGGACTGCAAACTGATCCTCCTGGCGGTCGTTGTCAACTTTTAATAACTATTTAAAACCTAATTATTCGCCTTAACTTGCTGTGGTGAGAGTGTCGTAGACAGTAGGGTGTGTTTATAGCATGGCATGGTTATAACTTGCTTGTAAATGTGTGATTATTTGTTAACTTTCATTTTCTACAATAACCTTCCGTTCACTAGCACGTTTTCATTTCAATTTATATATATTTTTTTGTGGGCTAAAATTTAACTAATCCTGGTTTTACAAACCATTTGCTTTTTCCTCCCTCTTTTTAACCAACGATACAAACGGCCAAGGATAACGATTGAAAGGATTACACGCCGTATCGAATTTCCATTTCAGTAATCGAGACTGATTTAACGTCGGCTCGCTTACCGTGCCTGATGCTCTGAACGGGTACTTGATTCTAAACACGCTGCTTCCGGTGTGAATGGTGGCCATCGATGAGTGTCATCCAGTTGTTTCGATTTCTCATCGAACACGGTATCACCAATCAAACCGCTTGGCACATATCTACCCATGACGGTAATTTGAAGCCGTAATACACTTTCTGAGTCTGAATTTTGGACGACACTAGTACGAACTGGTATCGTTCATGTGCTACGCAAGCAACAGTGCCCTTTGGCTAAAGCGGTGACCAAACGGATGGCTACCTTGGAGGCTGGCGATTGTAATTTCCGGAGCGATAACCATTTACATCACAGGATTCGAACAACTACTTGTTTTTTTTTCGTGGAGCCAATGGGTTTGCCCAGTCATAGTGAGAAGTTTATGAAGGATTGAACAGTGCTGCGTGTTAGCTGACATCATTAAAAATAGGAACAAACAATTAATTTAGCTTATATTACCAATCTCAACCCGCAATGGGCTATCGGTGGAGGTGCCCAGTATTTCACATTTCTCCAAACATTTCAATTGACGTTAAACCTTAACGACGTTGAGGTTAACGTTAAAAAGTTTTTGCTGTTAAACATTATCAAATATGATATAATGCACACTACGAGGAAATTAAAACTTGTGTTGCAACGAATCCATGATAACATTAAGCGATGAGCTTTCCACTGGATTTCATCCTGCTTCTCGAAACATCGACACAATTTTGAAATCGATGGAGACGCCTGGTTCTTCATATAATGCTCATCATTAAAAATGATATCATTAACATGTTCAGTAGCTCCTTGTTAACGTCTGTTCTCGCTAAGGATTCCACTTGGACTTATCTTAAATTAATTCTTAACATAATTATACATGTGGACATAACGCGTATTCAATATTGTCTACGTTTGGTAGCAAAGTAATGTATTACATTTTCTTTACATTTTTTTTTGTTTTGAATTTGTAATAGCAAACTTTAATCAATCAAATTCAGTTTTATTCAATCTTTCTTAGAATACAAACGGGTGTTAAAATATTGCATGATCACTTTTCTCAAATTTGTCGAATCATTTCTAAGACCTATCGGTAAAAAACCAAGTTTTAAAAAATACACAAACACATATAGAGATTTTTTAGTTGCAATTCCGATAGCTCTCTCGCTTTGAATCCTCTGCATTTTTTTCCATTACTAAAAATGTGTTCAGCTTCAGAGCAAACATACAAAATGTAAATAATGAACAATGGCATTGTAACTTTAAACATTTACTTCTTTTTCTTTACTTAATATCTTAATTCAATCTGAACCTGGCATATCGAACATTTCTTTCATTTGTGTGCACCCGTAGATAGAATATTAAGAAAAGCCTAGTTGAATGTGCACCCAGAACCAATAATATGTTTGTTGGTAATGTTTATATAATGTTTAATAATATAATAATGTTTAATAACAGTTTTTCTTTAAAATCCCTTACAGAAATATTAAAAAATATGTACATAAAAAATTTAAAAAAAATATTTATATATAAAAAAAATTTGCATGAGCATCATAGCTACAAGTAAAAACCATAGTTAAAAACTTAAACTAAGTATAACAAATAATTGTTACTCTAATAAGTCAGTCCTATCACCGGGAGACGTATCTTAATGAACAGTTTTTATATTTCAAAAACTTAAAAAAATAGTACCGCTTGTTCTTCGAATATTTCACAATAAATTAACTTAAGTACATTATATGAAGCAAGTGATCGTGGCTACCCTACTCCTACTATGCAGACTCTAGAGCACCCGATCTTTACCTTTACTCGGCTTTTTGGGACTAATTCCCTCCCCGATAGCTCGTAGGCTGGCTATTTAAATACTACTTGCCTACAATTAGGCGTTTTTTGACAACGTCGTTACCTTTTTTTATCCTTTCAAACCAAGCCTACTAGTCGTGTGGCAACAGTCGAATTAGTTATGACGAATTAGTGCGCAATGCATACACGAAACCTACCAAGCCAGAATCGACACATGTGCATGAATATACGAGCGCAATACAATCGATAGCAAAAAAAAAGACCGCTTACATATAATATAAATACTCACGTTCTTCATAATACAATACAAGTTTTCCATTTTTCTCAATCAACACAATACCAGCAATGAACGCGTTCATGCGAGTAGTAACGTTTTACTATTACTAATATCACGTTTGTTTATTATTTCGGTCAAACATGTTCGTACACTTTTCAAACAATTAGTATCATACTTAGCGAATATTATTGTTGACGCTGTTTTTACCGTTCTTCGTATTGCCGTTATTATTATCGTTATTATTACCAGCGTTACTGCCACCCGTCGCTTTCTCATTTACCAAAGGCACACCGAAGATTTTCTCCCACAAATGACAAATGGTACTAACCGTGCTTTCCTTGGCTGATGTGGTAGCAAAATCCAGACGCCACGTTTCGTACTTGTCCTCTTTTTCATCCATGTAATTCAGTCGGCAAGACAGTTCGTTCACATCCTCCAGCTCGACAATGTTTGTCATAAGTTGAGAAAATCGGGGCACCACCGGATACGCTGAGCTTTCATTCAGCCATTTGATGTCCGATGTGAGCATCAAATTGTTTTCCGTTACTAACAGTGTCGACAGCTGTACACTCTCCAGCTCGTCGTTTAGCAGTACGTCGCAAAAATTTATTACCATTACCATTTTTACCTGCTCACCCTTGGCCGCTTTCCTTAGTTTTCCATTCAACAGATCGGACGGTTGGTAATCGATAGTACAGTATTGTGGTAGAGGATTTTCTGCATAAAAGAAATTTAAAAAAATTGTTATGAAGAACGAAAAAAACAAATTTACCGGGGGTAGTACAAACAAATTTTCCCCGCTAGTAATTTGCGTTGTTTGCTTACCGTCAAAAAATAACATTAATTTATCGGTCCGAAGGATATCTTGCAGAATAACGTGCACTCCACCGATCGCGCTGATAATGAACTTTATTCCAATCTTCCATGGCAGTGACTGAGCTATTCCAACGCGATCGATTGTTCCAGCAATGTGTTTTTTCAGCCATGTTGAGGGATCATCACTGCAGAGAAAAAGCAAACCAATGTTACCTTCACGCTGACTACGAAACACGCGTTTGCTTTCGTTACTTCTCAGCTGCCACTTTCTTCATCACGTAGAACTTTGTAGTCGACATGATGAACAGTCCGTCAAACCCCGAGGGCCACTCCTCGGCACGATTGTCGTCAAAAATGACACACGAAACGAGCCACTTCAACGATTCATTCGCATCTTCGAACAGATTCTGACAAAGATACAGTTTCAGCCGATGATCCGCGTTAGCAAAATCATTGTAATTGTACCGTATTGGCTCGTACAATTTTTTCAGCGAACTATCGTCAGCCTTTCCCCGCGGAGTCTTTGCCATGAGCATGCTTGTGGACTGGAACAAACCTCCCAGCACACTGGTTAGAACGGAGCTATCAGCTCTCGAGGTACCAGCTGTGATGGGCGTTACATTCTTATTGCTCTCTTTACGATCTTCCGATGGGGGTTCCTGGGACGGTAGCGATTCAATCGTCGCTAAACCAGACTCCTTGGCAGCGTGCTTTACTGTCGGTGCATCCGAAGACATTCCATGGCTGGATTCATATGCCGTGCACACACTGTCTGTTACCGAGCCAGAGCTTGAGCTTTCAGTCAAGTTTACGTTTGTAAGAAACATTTTTTTGTTCCCATGTTGAGCTGCATGATGCTTTGACGCACTGGCTGCCTCTCTCGCTATCAACGCATCGTCTTTAACATTCGCTTTAGTTGAAACTTCAAACGTATGCTTCAACGGGTCGTCCAAACCCATCTCTTTGTTGCCATCCGTATCTTCCTGTTTTAAATGAGCTGTTAATATGTCTTGCCTCTCAGTTTCGACAGTGCTGTCGTTAAGACCGGAAGCTCGTCGCTCTTCTGAAGCCTTCCGGCTAGGATGATACCTATCGAAGAGTAACATGTCATTATGTGAGAGATGATCGTATTACCCATTGCTGACTCTCTTCACTTACCCACGATCAAGCACCTCAATGCTACTTTGGCTAGGATTGCTTAACACTTCTATGTCACTTTCGTTGCCAAGAAGATCGGCATCACGATCACGCTCTGAATTGGTGCTTCCCGCCACGCTTTGATTCGAATCACAAGAGCTTCCAGGATGCGATATTCTCGAAACAGACGAAGAATCATTAAATGATTCACCAGATTCTATATAAATGAGCAACATAATCTAGTGAGTAAAATTCTATTTGTATTTGTATTTGTAATTCTATTTGTACGATTCAATAAATGTCACAAAATTTTAAACTTGCTACTATGAAAGTTTTTGCTCGATATTACTATCAATGCAAGGTCAGCCAGACAAGCCATTATTCGTATACATTCCCATAAATAAAGTGCATTAAATACCACGTTATTACTAGCAAATAACAGACACCAAACGACTATAATATGCAACAAAGTAATTGTATTTGAGTTCTAGTTTAAAATGCATTGATATATGCCAATTCTCTATTGCAACAGATTTATGTAGCATAATTTTCCGAGAAGTACATATTGAGGTGATTAGAAATGAAGGATGAATTCAAACGAGTTCTGGTTTTTGAATCAAGTGCTTACTTAGATTATTTTTCACCGGTGACTTCCATACTTCCGTTTTCGCTAGATTGCACACACAAGCACACGCATCACCACACACGCACACACGCACACAGATTGCTGTTGATTCAAACGAATACAGCGCACACAAATATTTGTTAAAGTTGTTAAATTCAACCAAGTTCCGTTTGTTTTAGTGTTGATGTTCAGTTGTTCGTCAAGACGTGCAATTAAAAAATAAGAGTAAATAAAACAAAAAATTAGATGACTACAATACGGAGCATTCATTCAGATAAAACTATTCAGAGAGGATTGTCGATTATTAGTATTATAAAACGTTAGTCGTATGTCGAGGTAAGTAATTTGCTGTTAATGGTACCATTCGAACTCAATAGCCCTGAAAAGACTACGAAATAAACCAAACCACTCTAGCTATAAATGTTGTTCAAACTGGTCGAATCGTAAAGCAAGTCTGAAAACGACTGTGAAAATTAAAATATTCATTAAATTTGCCGTAACACCACCAGCGGCTTACCTAGACTATTTTTCGAAGAACTATTATGAATCATAGAAGGCTGTGTACCAGATATTCCGGGTACCGCACTCGCAACGTCACTGCTGGAACCTTGCGATGGTTGCGATGGTACAGATACTTTGCTGGTCTCATCAGCAGCCGAGCCGCTCGCAACCGTTTCCTTCTCAAGCTGTTGTTCTTTTATTTCGATGCAGTAACCACCGAAACATTCTGGGCATTGAAGATCTGTAAAATGTGTGTCAGAAACCCATCTTTAGCCTGTTAATTCACAACCCGTACGATCATTGCCACGACGCAACATACCATCAAACATGCGCTTCGTGTTAACTTCTCGGGAAAATTTGGCATTACACACAACGCATTTATAGAGGCGCTGATTCATTTCCGACAGCGGTCGCTGAGACAATATGTTACGCAGTCGATTCTCCAACAGTTGGCACTCGTGAGCATCCATCTCGTACACCCTTTCCCGTTTATCGCGTTTCATGGTATCGAACGTCAGCGTTATTTTTGAAGATGTAGCGCGTTCGCAAGCCTCAAGTGTTGTAATGCCCCAACGCGTTTTAGTTCTAGTAAAATGAAGAGAAAAAAAGTTATCAACATTTCTTCGATCCATACAGTATTCAATGCACGTACTTTCCAACCGTATCCTTTTCCTTGATGCTCTTTTCGGAGACAACAATGGACATATCCGATCCACTTCCGCGCGAAGACACGTGGTACAGCACTTCGTTATCTTCTACTTCGGACTCTGTAACTCATACATAATTCATTCGATCAATCACATGAAATCCGTATCAGGTTAATATAAACTAGAGACCAAAAGAAAGATTGCATTACCTTCGTCGGTTTCTTCCTGGTTTCTATAGATATCTGTTAAATTTAACGACCCCTTGGTACTTGTACCGATGGTTTCTTGCTCCACCGATTCGTATCTCGTATCACCTTCGTTGCTTGGAACACTTTTGTAGTCGGAGGTTGTTGTTTTAGTTTCCGACAATGTATCCTTCGCAACTGGAGACTCTCTTTGTAGTTGAAAAAGAGCCTGTTCATCTCCGATCGGCGTACTGGTACGCTGAACATCCTGCTGAGACGCTTGTCGTTCATCCTGTTCCCCAAGCCCAATAGAGACCGGGAACGCGTTGCTCTCCGGTGCATTTTGGTTTTGCATATTTTCGCGCTGATAATGCGCTACACTTTCATACTCCTTATCCACGCCGGGTTCGAATCCAATCACATTCTTTACCATGTGTCCCGCTTGGCTCTGTAACCATTCGCTTCCATACTGATTACGAAGACCTTCGAGCGTTTTTTTCGTCTCCAGATGTTCGCGATTGCTCTCTAAAAAGTTTGAATTCGAAAAAGAATTAAACCATAAAAAAAAAGCCCAACCCAACTCCATGTAACCAACCTAGGTTCAAAGCACTTCCCGATTTGCCAGCATCAATCGAGTATTTCCTCTGTACCGTTTCCGAACTGTCGCTCTCTGAGATAACTGCTCGTCGAACTCTTAATTTCTTTAGGCTGATAACTGATTGATTCATTTGATCTAAAATTAAACCAACTGTTGCTGTAATGCATATCATTAGTGATTATCCTGGCAAATGTGTCACCTCTTTCGTCCGTGGTTCCTTTAAAACTGCCTCCTGGAGGATCAAAATCGCTATCGGCAGCTATCGTTGTCGCGTTAGAAGCCGGTGTATTGCGTCCACTTAAATTTAAACACGAACCAGATATCGCGTTCGGTACCAATATTGCCTTATAGCTATCGTAATTGCCGGTGAGCGTTTTTTCGTACCGCGAGAGGGGCTCGTTATCCAGCACAAACTTTGCCTCCGAAGTAGCTTTGTTCAGATAGCGGGCTGTTGCCTGTCGATGCTTCGGGTGACACGACAACGGATTATCCAACAGGTTCACACTCCGTAGAGCCTCCAGTGTGCTCAACGGCAGCAATGCCCCATGATCCACGATAAAGTTACCCGATAGGTCGAGCTCGTTCAATGTGCACGACAAACACGCCAATCCGTCAAGATCTTCCAGAAAGTTGTTCGAAAGCAGTAACACTTTCATCTTGCGCGTCGCATCTACGTGGAAAGCCGGAACTTGATTGAGACGATTGTAGCTAAGATTAAGCACCCGCAAGTTAGGAAGCTCTCGCAAAGCGTGCACATGCACTAGCTGGTTGTGGCTCAAATTTAGCTCTTCCAACCACGGTGCGTACTGTAGTGAATTGTCGACGTAGTCTAGCATATTGTACGCAAAGTTTAGGCTCCGAAGCGATCGCCATTGTCCATGGTCTGCTACTTTGTCACCGCCACAGCCCAGCAGTACATCTACAACCTCGGAAATGGCCCGAATACACGTCACATGCTGCAGTTGGCCGCGAAGATGCTGTATACCGACGATTTGATTGATCGGAATCTTCTGCACTTCGAGCGTGCGCAAGCTGCGAAACTTGCTAATGTCGACCGCAAACTCGTACGGATCGTCATTCACGAACTGGTTTAGGCTAAGAATGACCGTTTTCTGGACAAAATCGTACACAAACTGCAAATCTCGAAACACATCCGATTTGGCATTGTTCGGTTTCACCACTTGAAAGCTCTGCGGCGGAAGTATCTCATTTTTGTCCACGATCAAGCTGAATGAGTCATTTAAGGCTCGGAGAAGTGATCCTGTAAACCAAAAATGTTAAATAAAATAGCAGCATACGTCAACATCGCGTCATTGTTCGGAGCACGATCGGTTGATCTTGTTATCAATCCAATCACACAGATTCATTCAACCCTTACCTGATAGTGTTAGTTTGAACTGCGAGTTCAACACTTTATCACCGCTTTCCTTCAAAAGCTTCGCTAGCGCTGTGATTTGCGTTGGATCCATTTTTGACTTGTGTCTTTTCAGCTTTTGTTCCGTTCGATATGATTCATTCGCCACACTCTAGGCGAGCCCAGCAGTTACCATTATCGGGTTTGACCAGCAGCACAAAAGGAAACGCACAAACGTAGTAGTTTTGCTATAGCTGTGAAAGCATTTACATAATAAACACGTAAACACGACGTTCAGCACATTTCAGAAACAGACACTTTTTTCACGATCAGTGCGCGGATGATACTCACGCTCTAAATATGTTCACTCCACATTAACCTTCGCTCCAATTACAAAATAAGCGACGCAACCGAGATTTAATCGTATGCAAAACTAAATTTCGCTCAAAAATAAATGGCAACGGATCTAGATTAGCACAACGGCAAAGAAAATGTTGCAAGTAATGAGATGTTTATGTTCCATTAAAAATAGACGGCAATGTGAAAACTATGAACAATGATGATTCCAAAACAAAACCACTAAACTTCTTCTCTTCCTTTCTTCTTCTATTCTTATTTACATTCTCTCCAAGCAAGTTTATGCCATCAGCTGTCTTTTGTTGCACATAATTTAAACCTACAAGTTCAGTACTTGATGTGTTGAATTTTGCTTTGGTGCCGAGGAGGAAAATGTTTCGTGATTGCTCGGACCAATATATTTTAGTTCAATGAAAATTAATTTCGCTCGTCCGAGATTCACACTGCTGAAGAATAAGTTGCCAACGAATTTCTGTGATTTATCGACAAAAAATAGAAATTCATTTGTTGGTTGTTCAAATTTCCATGGCGATCCTGGGAATGCCATCCAGGCATCTGCAGATGTCATCTTCCACACACGCAAAACAAGAACAAGAAGAAACAAAACCAAAAAACCGGCCTGCGGGTCGCTATGTGTTGTGTTATCAGAAAAATTGTTTTTTTAGGCTAAGTTCCGCTCGTAAACAGGATTTGGCTTCGTAGTTTCCATCATAGTAAAGGAACAACCTGCATCATGAAGCTGTGTATCTACCTTTTTGTAGTAAGTATAAACTCAATGACCCGCAAGCGATTCACCTAGCGAGGGCGACGACGCGTCGGTATCGTCTACAGTTTGGGAGACGGAAACAGGTGTATGCATTTCTTACCGTTCCAGATTTCGGCAATTAGCGTCTGCTATGTGCATTCCAAAACACAAAAAAGTCCGGTCATCGATAACATAACGGACATGAAGGAGTTGAAAAAGCTGTTTCGCACGAAAACAAACGTGCTGATACTGTTCGTGGCAGGCATGAAAGAGAGCAGCGCAGTGCTTGCGTCCTTCAGAGAGGCTGCCCAAACCGTAAAGGGCCAGGGTACGTTGGTGCTGTTTGATTGCAACAATTCCGATATGAAGAAAATTTGCAAGAAACTCAAAGCAAACCCTGCGCCATTCGCACTGAAGCATTTTAAGGATGGTGATTTCCACAAAGACTATGATCGCCAGCTAACGGCGACCAGCATGGTCAACTTTATGCGCGATCCCACCGGTGACCTACCCTGGGAGGAAGACCCAATTGGTGTCGATGTAGTGCATGTTCCAGATGCGGTGGTAAGTACGGTGAAACCCTTTTGTTGCTTGTCTAGATTGTTTCGCACAGTAAATACCTACTATACTTGTATTTTTTTTTTCAGACATTGGGGAAATTTTTGAAAAAAGAAGTTAAGCCTACTCTGGTGATGTTTTACGCGCCCTGGTGTGGTTTTTGTAAAACATTGAAGCCTGAATTTTCGGGTGCTGCAACGGAACTTAAGGGACGATATGTGCTGGCCGCTATCGATGTGAACCGTCCGGAAAACTCGATCATTCGCAAGCAGTACAATATTACCGGCTTCCCAACATTGCTATATTACGAGTAAGTTTTTGTCAGACGGTCATCGTGGGGAAGCGAATTAACATCACATTTTGGTTCTGCGTTTTCAAGGAATGGCCGTATGAAATACACTTTCGAGGGTGAAAACAACAAAGCCGGCATAGTGGCGTTTATGAAAAATCCAACCGCTCCTCCGCCCACGAAACCAAAAGAACCCGAATGGGCGTCGGAAAGCTCCTCGGAAATCGTACATCTGACCGCGGGAAACTTTGAACCAGCGCTGAAGGATGAAAAGTCGGTCCTGGTGATGTTCTACGCACCGTGGTGTGGCCACTGTAAAAAAATGAAACCGGAATACGAAAAAGCAGCCGAAATCATGAATACCAAAAACATTCCCGGTGTGCTGGCGGCACTCGATGCAACCAAGGAAACGTTCATAGGCCAGCAGTACGGCGTAAAGGGCTACCCGACGGTGAAATACTTCAGCAATGGTGAATTTAAATTCGACGTTAATGTTCGAGAGGCTGATAAAATAGTAGAATTTATGCAAGTAAGAACCATGCAAAAGCGATTTCGAGACAGAGTTTGCTATAGTATCTTTTTTATCTGGCATTTTAGAATCCAACCGAACCGCCACCCCCCGCCCCAGAAGCAGCGTGGCAAGATGAACCTTCTGAGGTGGTACATTTGAATGAGGAAACATTCAAGCCGTTCTTGAAGAAGAAAAAACACGTCCTTGTCATGTTCTATGCTCCATGTAAGCTATAAATCACAGATACAGCAACCTTTTCCAAATTCTAACCGATTTCCCCCCAATATGCAGGGTGCGGACACTGCAAACGAGCCAAACCAGAGTTTGCCCGTGCGGCAGAACATTTCAAAGACGATCCCAAGACAGAACTGGCAGCGATCGACTGTACACGTCACAGTGCCGTTTGCTCATCCTTCGAGGTACGCGGCTATCCGACGATAAAATACTTCAGCTACCTGAAAACCGTACGCGAGTACAACGGTGGCCGAACGGAGACTGATTTTATAGCTTATCTCAAAGATCCTACCGCATCGCCAACAAAGACTGATAAAGTAGCCGAACCATTCGGAGAGTTTCCCGGCTCGGACAAGATGCTTGTCCTTACCGACGCCAACTTCGATGAGGTAACGACGAGCGAACCAAACCTGTTGATCATGTTCTACGCACCGTGGTGTGGCCACTGCAAACACATGAAACCCGATTTCGCAAAGGTAGCACAGCTGCTGGCCACCGAGAAGATACCGGCGAAGGTGGCCGCCCTAGACTGCACCGTACACGCAAAGACAGCGGAGCGATTCCAAATCCGTGGCTATCCGACGCTGAAATTTTTCGTCAACGGACAGTTCCGGAAAAACTACGAAGGCAAACGCACGGCACAGGACATGCTGCAGTTCCTGCGGTCCGGTGTCACCAAAACGAAGGACGAGTTGTAGGGTGTGTGTGTGTGTGTGTGTGTGTATTTGGGTGTAAGAGCTCGCCTCTTGGTTCACTTTTAATCGATCAAATTTTCTTTACTCACACCTGTAACGGAGCCGACGGGTTGTCATGTTTACGTATTTACTCAGTTTCCTCTATCCGTGCAGATAGGTAACTTATTTCTACCTCTTGTCTTGAATTCCTCAACGTTCTATGTTTACTAGATGTACATAATATCGTCGTCTCGTGTCTCGTATTACGGGCATGTCGCTGTACAACCGTTACTACATAAACAAACTAATAACATACTTGATCTATTTCTAATTCGGTTCATATCCGTTTTGTTATTGAAAGAAATCGGTACACAACAAAGATCGTTGTCGTTGTCTCAATGAAAATCGTTGATAATCGTTGTCCGAACGCGAAAGAAACATTCATTCAAACAGGAAAAAATGTTTATTCTTCATGGATGATTGAATTCAAGACGTAAAAATGAAATGATAATCGTCTGTTTATAGTCTTGTTTTTTATGTAGCAACTTATTGCCTAACTGTTGTATAAACAAGCATAGAATTGAAGGGAAATATTTGAATGACACAACGCTTTGTCTCTATTTTACAATGGTTACATTTTGCATCGGAAATAATGGTGCTTTGATGCTAATTCATAACTTTATTGTATAAAATTATATTACTCTTCAAAGCTAAATTTCTGTTTTCATCGAAGCATGAATGGAAAATATATAATGCAACACGATATAAGCGGTAACCAAACGTTGGCGAACATTGGAGTGAAATATCTACTAAACTTTTAGTTTGAACGACATAAACAATTTTCAAACCTAAAATTTGGTCTTCGCTGTCGGAACTATAAATATTTATTTCTATTTTCGGAGGCAATTTACTAAACGATTCACTGATCAGAGCCCTTTTTAGTCGCATTACTACAGCACATATTCGTAAAGGGCAGAAAATCCATATCCTCATTATTTTGAAAATATCGCACCACAATATCTAAATATCCCATTCTTACCGTAAATTTTCTCAAACAAATCCACAGCTGTGTTGTACGAAACTCACAAGCAATATACCAAACCAAACACGCTATTGTTTCACTTCCACCATTAACCTTTGGTGGTTAGTTTCTTATTTTCATACTTCCAATATTACATTTTCGGCTTGTTTGTCGTGACCGGGCATAGATGGTAGCAGCTGAATGACGCGCAAAGACCACTTCACATCGCCGACATGTTCGCAGGTAGGTGACAAAAAAACGAAAACACTATCCCATTTCTTATCGCTTTCCTCCCACGCGCGGGGCAGCCTTCTGGGAAACCTTGGCGGCCTTCGCCTTCTGCTGCTTGGGGTTGGGTGCGGCGGCCTTCGGCTTCTTCTCGGTGGCCTTAGCCTTCTTGGCTTCCTTGGCAGCCCTATAAAACGAAAACAAGAAGGTTGATTCAGCTAACTACTCGCCAGGATGCATGAAGCACCTCTTCTTCGTTCTACAAACTCATTGCGACGGGGTAGTATGCGGATGCACTTCACTGATACTTACTTGATGGCCTGCTCGCGTTGTGCCTTGCGGACCTCGGGCTTCATGTTTCGCTTGGCCATAATTTCAGCCAGCGATGCACCGACGATGGCGCGCTGGAACTTTTGCGTGCGGCGCGTACGCTTCTTGGCGGCTTCCTCCACAACGCCCTTCTTGTGCTTGCGGCGGTACAACACCGTCCATTTCACTTTGCGCGGGTTGCGCTTCATCAGGAACGAACGCTCACATTTTTTGTTCAGGAAGGTGAACGTCTGAAACCAGTAGCGGTAAGATTACAACGGTCGTTCACGCAGCATACTTGCAATAACACCACCACCCCACGGACGGCCATCACACTCACCTTTCCGTCGGCTTTGACAAGAGTCTTGCCGCTGGCGGGGTAGATTTTGAACCCGCTGAATGCACACAATCCGATCCTGTTGAGTATAAACGATAATTAATGGCATGTCCTACGATTTGAGCCTACGCTGGGCGCCGGGGAACGATAATTACTTCATTTTAGAACGCCGACAACTAGCTCTGGCTCACAAGATGCTTGTTTCCTTTCGAAAACGTGTGCAGAAAAGAACCTTCGTATGACAGGGCTGTCAACGTGCTGCCAACATAACGGAGCCCAAGGTTGATATGGAATGATGCTAAATGGTAAACGAGGAGGTTGACTCATTTTAACTTTTTAAATTTTTAAAGTAGAATTACGCATTTGGTGCAGTTTCATAGATAAGTATTATCCGTAAAACCATCATACTTCGCAACAATTAGTTTCATTTTTACATATGCGTGTTATGAATGTAGTTATGTTGTGTTTATTGCTCATTATTTATGCACAACCGTCAAACATTGATGTGATCCACCAAGCTAATTCAATAGCAATTGTATCATTCATTTCTTTCACATCGTAATCATCGATTCGTACAATCTCCTTGAAATCCAACTGCTGTAGTATTTTTAAATACTGTTTTATTAATTGCACAACCGAGTTTTATTCAATCTGGCGAACATGACGCAACCCGCACATCTTTTCCCAAGCATACCGGAAGTTTACTGTAGTTGTCATTAGCGAAACGTCAGACGATTCAGTGTTGTTGTTATTTGCTTTTATGTTAGTCCGGAAAGGAAAAATCGAACTCGTAAAGATTGTGTACAAAACATTCCAAAATGCTAAAACTTTCACTTAAACGCTTTGCTTCCGTGCTGTTCTTTCAAATGCTGTTCCTAATGGTCGACTTGGGAATAAATAGCTTTTCGTATCTAGCCCGCGGGCATCATTCTGCCGTGATTTTTCTTTTCATGTACGTTTCTGTGGACCGAAGATGTTGCTTTTGCGAATGATAAAATCGTAACTAATTCTCTTGTGTGTTGTTTAGTGCCCAGGATGTCTGCTTGATGCTATCGTTCACGGCGTTCGTGTTCAGCTTGTACTCGACCTACGTCTATCAAGCAGGAATGGCCAATTTGCTGTATGAGAAATTTCGCACTCCGCTCATCATCAGCATGATGTACTTTTTCCTCAGCATTGCACTCCACCTGTGGCAGGTTGTTGGTCACACTAACGAACCGTATCAGTTTCAGTGGCCCAAAGCCTTGACTGCTCTCTTCATCATACACCGTCTGTGTAAGTGAATCATTGCAACGTTTATTTGACGTGAATGTTTATCGTTTTTTACTATCTCTTCAGTTTCGCCCATCTACTACTACCTGTACAAGAAATCGGCTCTGAAGATGAGTGATCCCAGATTCTACGAAAATCTGGATTGGATTGCTTCTCAGTTATCGATCAAATAAGTGTCTATTTTCACAGCATCATACATCAAATGATCCATTGCGATTCTGCCCACACGTATGGTATTAATCTAGTCAGAAAAACGGATATTCTCACCGTAGGACACATATACTACCTAGGATTAATTTGTTGTTTCAATTTATGAGACTGAGTTTCCACGATAAGTAAGATCGTAGCACAAATCCGTAGTATAGCAGAAGATATTCCATTCCCAATAGGTGTGCTTACTACGTCATTATGTTAAAATAGATGTATTTTTCCAATATTGCCGCTAAAAAGTGTGTTAATGAAACTATCTAGTCTTATTCAAAATAAAAAAAAATACACGTAAAATATCGTAATTCATTGCACATATCAAAATAAATTGTTCAGATTCAATTACTGTTCTGATTTGTCGTGAGAAATATGTGTTTGGAATTATTATGCAAAGTGTACTAGCAACGAATTAATGTATCTTCAGTGCGACACAATTAGATCCACTATCAAGTACAAGCTAAATGCGTGAAGAACTGAAACCAAGTGTTTTATGCCTCCTTGGTGCCATTTAGGGAAATTGAGAGAACCATTTGATTTTTTCAAACTACTTCGATTGAAACAAAAAGTACTGCATCCCATTAGAAGCTAGATTGCACAGAAACACTAAAAAAGTACATGAAGTGTTATGTCTCTATCCTGCACTTACTCTATCTCGTGGTATAATGTTTGAACTGTTTTTTTTTCGGATAAGCCATTAAGCCATAATGTAGGATGCAGTGTTTCTGAGTTTGCAAAAACGGTCAACGAGTTGTGAAAAAACGTACTTCAGGTGACCGTAACAAGGCAGTTTTTATTGAAAAAAAAATTACACCTATGGCGACATTTTACATTGCTGTTGCCGTCATTCTGCCGTGTTCCGTTAAGATTAGTGACATATGCAGCTTATAGTCTAGCAACTTTAACACCGAATATAATGTTACCAACATACAAGTTGTGAAACTTATGTTGTGACCGTTTTATTTCCATTTCCATGTTTTACGCATTCACTCACCCTAAAAATAGTAATCAACAAACGGTTTACAATGTGTACAAAAATATTGTAGAGCGTGGGAAAACGTAAAATGACAAAAAAAAATCTTCAAAACCCACAATTATTAGGTTACTGCGGATGTATCCTGTTACAGCCCATTAACACCATCGATATATGTTCGTGCGCCGCTTGTACATCACGCGTGATTGTGAAACCCCCAGAAGAACGTCCAGGGCTGTACAACAAACCCAGTACACAACACTTATCATTGCACACAAGGGAAGCGTACAGCTTCTTCTAACACTGAAAAGAACATAAATCCATCCAGGAGCTTAACGTATACGATGCTCATGTATGCAGCAAGTGGGTGGGGTGGGGTGCAAAACAACATAAAGTGAGTAGCAGGGATGCGTTGCTGCTACTACTATTGCTGCTGTTGTTGCTGTTGCTGGGGCTGCACTTGCGTCGGTGGTGCTAACCGGGTGATGAAACCGATCGCAGCATGCAGCGCCTTTCGCAGTACGAGCGGTGTGCTCGTACCGTTGGCAAAGTTTTCCGCCATCAATCGCAACTCGTAGAACACGTTGCGCGTGTATGGATTGCGCCTGGACGAGTAGCGCATTACCAGGAAATGGTAGTAAACCATGGGTGTCATGATGCCGGCTTTACCCCTGAAATTAGAAATACATGCCGGGTAAGATCCAGACCGTACTAGTTCAATTGCACCAATCATGCTTACAAAAACACAAGCAGCACCGACAGTGGCATAATGAAAATTTCACAAAATGCGGCCAATCTGAGAATGTTGCGGGTCTGGAATTCGACCAACGAAATTAGTAAACGAGCTCCCCACCACGAGTTTTGTCCCAGCGTCTGCAAGCATGAGTTATATTAGTTACATAGTTACATGTGTACTGCGATCGAAACTGCGAAATCGATGCAAACTACTTACATCAAGCAGTGTCAGCGAGTAGCTCGTGGAATGCAACACTGAGAAAAGGATAACGGGCAGAATGATAATCAGCATCGGGTATACGTAGATGAAAATTAAGGAAAACAATAGATAGTGGAATGAGTCCTCCAGTATCGTCTGTTGCAGGTAGGCACGCGAAAACTGGAATGGGGGGAGGCGCTGATGTAACCGGATGGCACTGGTGGCTGCATTAGCCATCAGCACTTTGTAGTACGCATTTACGGGATTGCTGTAAAGTTGGTAAACATGGATGGACAAAAGGATTAGATTAGATGATAAAGGAACTATTCGGCTAGATTGCTATGATTTGCTACGCGTGGTAGCCATCCTTCAAATTATACATATGCAAAGGTAAGTAAGATGGGCTGTCATAAAAAAAGAAGCATAGTTATCAAGAATGCTTTATATAACCTCATCGTTTGTTTTTCCAATGAAAAAAAATAAACATCTTGGTGAGATCAAATTGGGTTGGAAAATAAATTGAACATATGATCTCCAGTCAGCACAGATACTGCCGTGCGCTTTAAAGTCGCTGAATCTGAAACCACATACGTTGCGTGTAGCTTTCCTCCACAAATCAACCTACAAGCGAAGGAATTCAACGGGCAACGGGCAACTGGAACACGTAACTTTGCAGTTTTTTACTCGTTTCTTGGACATTTCATTACGTAAGTAGATATAGTCGTCATCGTACACACTGCTGGGCATGTGAGCGTGGAGGTTTCATGATGTTAACGCTGGCCATTGGATGAGCGAAGTGAAAACGCAACACCGTTTGGTCGATCACCGCGCTGGAGAGAGTGCGGTGTTGCACTTTAGCTTCGATGCATGCATCTCATGTTTGTATCCAGCGCTTGCGAAGTCGTCGACATTACATGAACCGCCCGCTCTAAAGTGAACGCGCTGGAGATTCGCTTTTTTATGTACATTGTCATCTCGCTCTTTCACTCGCACTGCTGCAGTTGCCATCGAGCCATGTAAGGTCCCGTCAAACCAGTCAAAAGGTGGACTAAGCGGCGGAGAGCGCACACGCACTAAGGTGTAATGATATCCAGCACTTACCCGTAGAGGAACGGTAAAACGTATCCTAGCGCAAAGTAGATGCTTAGCACGCGGGACACCCATTGCGTTGTTTCCAGTTTGTTTGCCAAAACGTGCGCTTTGAGTGCGACAAAACCTGTTTGCCGCTCTTGCGACTGCTGATCTCGCTGTTGATCGCTCATCCTGCAAATGTGGGTGATGGAAAGGAAAAAAAATACTTTACTAGTGTCTTTGAGGGTAGGAAAAAACCACGTTCAAGGCAAAAATACACGTTAAATAACTAAGCCAAGGAACGCGATAATGACGTGCATATAAACTGATAAGCAGGAACTCTTTTCCTATTGAAGGTACCCCCAATTCCGGCTTTTATCACTATTATCAGCACGTTGTTTCGATTCATATTGAGCTGATGTCTTCGTGGGCTAAAGGCGCCGCCGTTAGGTTTCACCACAACCACACGCATCCATTCAGTTGGTGTAAGAAAATGTGGTTAGAATTTAATCAAGGTAAGGTTTCCTCGATCAACTGAGATTTACTATCTACCAAAATAGCGATAACGGCCACTAGCAACACGCTTATCCCAATGACGGCGCAATGGAATGAATGGAAAATTAGAAATTGGCATGAACGTTTTTTTACCTACGTGTAAATGAAAAAAAATTCGCTCAAATGCGGAAAGGAAACGAAAAGCGAATAGAAAAGAAAGTGGCCGTTATGGTGTTGCAATTGACTGAGCATTCGTTGACGGTGTAGACCTCATCCTCATCAGCAAGCGCACGAAACCGCCACATAGTGAAACAAAAGATTTCATTCCGACGTTGCTCGCCATGTAACATGTATCACATTTATTTCACGGCCTACTAGTGGTTTGCGATCACAGATAAACGATTAGATAAAGCGATACGCTAATGAGAAGCCCTTTACTAGCTCGCATCAGTCAATGCCAGTGCCCAGTATTCTACAGCCAACGGGCGCGCGCAATTTAAACATTATGATTATGGGCGACGTGTATCTTTCACAGAGCACACCTTTCCGCGAATAAAGTTCTCACGGGCGCTTTCTCGTACGCAGCACTACAATAATGCTGCTAAAAATAAAACACATTTCTGTTCGTGAAGAAAGTCTAAATTTCGTATCAAATGCTCATTCGACGGAGCTCGCTTACGGCTGGGATGATTTGAACATTCGTCAATTATGCATGAGACAGCGATAAAAAAGAGATATGCACCAAACACAAACGCGCACATACACACCCGACGAGCTATTTGAAAGTTTTGTTTGCCGACGAAAATATGTGCGCTCAACAAGAACTGCAATTAGGATAAGGACACGCGGATTTGACCATCGATAGCCGAAGAAATGTGTTAATAGGAAACCCACTTTAACGAAGCACTCTTCTCTCCTCCCTCCCCCTTCCACCACACACTTTCCGACTCATCATCCTATTTCTATGCACGATTTCACCTGTAGGAACAACGCACACTCCCGAGACAATCGATGGAAACGGGATTGCCTTTCCCCGCACAGAAACGCAATTTTAAGAATCGACTTAATTCGGTTTTTCACACATAGATTACCTGATAATCTATAGATTGGTGTCACTGCAATTACGTAGAAGATACACGGGTCGTCCGATAGGGTTTCTTGCTATCAAAAAATTAATTCGTCTGAATTTGATCAGATTCCACGCACTCGAACCTTTTGTTGAGAGTGATTTGTGTTTGACGTTTGAGAGTTGGGTATAATGTGCAGTTCAGGAGTTATCATGTTTCTTTTGCACAGTGGTCGATCTGAAGCGAAATTCAAAATAACATGGCGTTTTTAGATTGGAATTATGCGCTTTCACGTTAGCCACGTATTCAAACAGTTTATAATTTACCATACAGATGAATAAAATAAAATGAAATACACCGTGTTCAAAGGTTTCGTTTATTTAAAATATGCTGTGACATAAATGTCAAATCCTACACTAAACGAAAGTAAACAAACACGTTTTCCTCGAACAATTGCAATCGAGTTCCACACAATCGACTAAAGTAATGCAAAATTTAATTTAGCAACATAATTTTATTGATACGCACAAATTAAAAGTCTCGTGAAGCTTTCTATGCTTGCAACTGAAAACTATACATCATTCTAGAATTCAAAACGATGGCCACGCTAAAGGCGGAATCAATTGATCGTCCGGACGATTTAAGTGATGATGATACATGTGTCCTACCGGCAGATACGATGCTCATCCTGCAACAATTTCTGCAAGAAAAAGCTGTACAGCAACGTTGTGAAGAAGCGAATGTTGAACCGGTTGGATGTTTTGAGGAAAATTGGGTAGGTTATTTGTGTATCATGAAAGTTTTGTAATCGATTGCCATTTTTTCCCTCAGCAACTTAGCCAGTTTTGGTACAATGAACAAACAAAACAGAAACTTGCTCTTGTTGTGAAAAATCTTCAACATTTCGATGCTTCAGACAAGTTTAAAGTGGCTCTACTCTCCGCGCCATCAGCCTACAAGCACGTGGCAAGTGAAAATAACCACGGTAAGTTTTATGTTAGCAATGAAAAGGATGAACATTAACCGTTCTGCTTTCTTTTCAGCTATACTTTTCGAATTTGATGAACGATTCGCTGCTTATGGGAAAAATTTTCAACAATATGACTATAACAAGGCTTCTGACCCAGAGTACTTGGATAAGTTCGCTAACCATTTTGATTTAGTCATTGCCGATCCACCGTTCCTGTCCGAAGAGTGTATAGAGAAAATGGGAGTTATAATCAAGAAAATAGTAAAACAAAGTGGAAAAATCGTTCTTTGTTCAGGAGCCGTTGTGGAGGATTGGGCAAAGCAACATCTTGGTGTTAGCTTGTGCCAATTTCGACCAGAACACGAGCGCAACCTGGGAAATGAATTTCGTTCGTACGCGAATTTCGATTTAGACAGTATTCTGAATAAAGAGTCTTAAATGGATTATTAATTTATTGTTTGCATCGATCGGTAAATAGTACTGCCATGCAACTATTCCGCCGGTTTTCCATTGGTTTCGGTTGTTTCAGCCTTCTTTTGTTGTACAAGCTCACGAAGGCTTTCTTCCTGTTCCTTGAGATTTTTTATCAAGAATTCCTTGTTTTTCTCGCACTGGGTAATTATCTCTTCGTAGGACGCATGAGCCGTTTTCAGCTGTTCGGTCAGCGTTGGAACATCGTTCAATACGTACATCCGCCCGACCGAAGCGTACACTTTAGTGTCCGGGGCAAGACTTGCAATGTGTCGGTTTGTTACCTCGACACGTTGCTTCGAAAGCCTCAAGCTATCTGTTTTTATGTCGAGAATCTGAATCTTCTTTGTTGATTCAATTTTGTTCATCTGCATCTCGAGGAATGCCTAAAATGGAATGAAAGCCGACAAAAATTCAATCAACTGCTGCATTCCGTGAGGTAACTACTTCAAACTTACTTTTCTCAGTTCCAGATCCATTTTCACAGTTTGTTGGAAGGATGGTAACACTCGTTTTTACCGTAAATTCTTTATTATTCTCAAAATAGTATTTTGTTTTCGCATGTGCAAGTCGGCACGAAAAGAAGTTTTTCTTAACAATGTTTGACGTTGGTTTCAGGCACACAAGGCGCTCCGTTCGGTCATGTGTATTGGCTTTCAAATGAAGATAAAGCCACGCATGACCGTTCGTCATTTTCCGCGAAAAACTTTGTATTTTTTGTAGACCGATATTTTATTTGCTTATCGACAAAGTTTTCAAAACATTTTCAATACATGCTTCAAATAACTACAATATTATTTGAATTATGTAAACTAGAATAGTATCACGCAAATACGTCAATTATAGTCAGCGGAGACATCGGAGTGTGATATGAACTTTTAACAGCTTGATGTGCGGTGCAAACATTAACTTTTATTTAAAAAAAACTTGTACATGGAATGTTCCAATTGATGTAATTTTGATTCACTGTGATGTCGATTCTAACTACATGTGCGCTGAATAAAGTATGTAAGTCGCCTGTTCCTCTTACAACATTTTTCTGTAAATGGTAAGGCACATTAAAATGGATGGCATGTAAAAAGGTACTATAAAAGGTAAATACTATTAGTTTAAAAACACTTTGTCCTTCGCATCGGCTTACTTCTGTTATAGTATTAAATTCGTAAATTGTGGCTGGCGCGTGCTCGTCTAGCATTGATAACTACCGTCCAAACCCACAAACCCACACAGATCCATGAACAAATTAATCCAATTATCAACGCAGCCGCTGTATTAATTCTTCCTTCTCGACGTCTGTCGTAAGAAATGTCCAAATGCAAATAGTCCATGAAATCTAGTACTGATGAGCACGATATACGGCTCTGAATGATAGGCACTAAGCTTCCGTTTGCCTGCATGTACTTGATCAGTTCGTTACGTTGCTGCTTACAGGTGGTCAAAAATCCGTCCAAGTACATTGCGGCATGCACTAGTGTTAGAACGGCCATCAAACTTCCAATAACACTGGCCGGTATCCAATAGTACGGATTGATGTCATCCTCTTCCACATCACTCTTGGTAGTCATTACAATGATATCACCAGACCTTAACAAAAGAAAAAAAAACTTGCCTTTAGAATAGAATTGAATACATAGACGCATACAGTTGACATACCGTTGCCGAACTGTTGCCGTTCCAGGATAGCGTCTGCGTCTGCCGAAGCACACTCGAAATACGTGGAATATTCCGAAGATAAAGCAAAATATTATGGGCAGCACAAGACCATAGGCTGCCCAGTGGCAGTAGGCGACATGGCCACCGGTAAAATAAGTAGCGGTAGATCGGCCGTGTAGAATACAGCCACAGTTTGTTTCAACACAGGTATCCAAGACATATCGCCAATGCTGCCAGGCCACTGTTGTTGATATGCAGCACACAAAAGATAAGGTTGCGATAATCGGGTACAGATATGCCAGTTGTTTTTCACTTTGATATTGATTCATGCTTCCCGGTGACTGAAAAGAGAAAAAAACCCATCTAATTTGCTGTTGTTTCTAATGCGTTAGTGTCTCAAGACGATCAGCATATGAAAGTGAAAACTGGGCGTGGGGTTTAAATCGATGCGCAAGTTGCTCTACTTGCCACTTTCCTTTTCTGTGCGTATGTTGCATTGGCAAAGCTTTTTGGGCATCAAGTTTATGCGTCACCGTTTCGTTAAACCCCATTTTTATGACTTAGTGTAGGCATTTTATTTGCTCTTACTTGTATTTAAGCTGATGTTTGACACTGATTTCGTAATTAAACTATAAAAAAACCTCAAATAAACACTTCAGGAAACAAACATCGAACTAAATCCCCAGATTTTGACGTTTTTCAGCGTTAGTTGCGTCCCATTGTGGTTGTGTTTGCGGACATGGCTATGTAATCATAAATTAATTTTGAATGAGTCTAGTTATTTTTTTTCTACACACCTAGTGAGAATCAAAGTTTGATAAGATCATAAATATTTCATTTTCTTTCACGTTAAATATTTAATGTTTGAAAACGATTCAACATACATTTTAAATGTATATGTAAGTTATTCGTAAACAAACATTATTTGCGCGTAAGATTTTTAGTTTATTAATGTTAGATACTCGTCATATGAAATGAATAAAGAATCAGTAGTTGTAGTACCTGAACTTTTGAACCCAGACAGCACCCATATGGAATGCTGCGCTCACATTACAGGTTCAGGAAAAATGGTTAATAGCTTTAACATTTTAATTAGATTGAGCTCCTAGGATAACACATTTTGAATACTGAATTGAATGTAAAACTAAAATAAGGTTCGAAATTTTTGTTTTATTGCCCGGGTAATTCAGATTTATATTACATTGTGCCGTACGGTGCACAACTCTTCCACATTCCGAGAATAGCCACTACCAAATGAGCCTCTAGCAATATACGATTAGATGAATGCTCGTAGTCAAGCCACACGTTCTCAAGAATGTTGCCAGCATCATCACCCGCGCAAGTCTATACGGTTTGCAGCATAGCTGCCGCACACTGGGACATTTTAAAATTAACATTTAACTTAACTTCAGCTTTGAGTGTAGGATTACAAGTACTGTGATTTCAGATCACTTAGCTTCTTTGACCCACCGCCCGTTACATTCCAAAGAACGTACAGGGAGGAAAGTGCTAATCCGATTCCTCCACCGATCGCACATTTTCGTAGTCCGGCTGTGGATTTGTAGAGCAAACCAGTCGCACCGCCTGCTGCTATTGTGTTAATATCGTCATCTTCACCCCGACCGTATTGCAAAAGAACACCAAATGCGGAGTACATGACCGCTATCGTACCAAACGTATTGGCGGTTGCGGCACCTTGCTTCATAACATGGTTCAACAATCTGGAACAAAGTGCGATGTTAGAAACTTCTCCGTGAACTAACTAGAGCTGCTTGAAACTTGTCCAACTTACTGTGTTCTGCGTAGTTTTCCCGTTTGATTAGCTAGTTTGGTTGCGTTGACACCGTTGTACAATCCACCAACACCGCCAATACAGGCGCCTATCATAGCCGAAGAACCAATCTGAGAGAAGGCGAGTTCGAATCTTCCACGCTGTTTGGAAGCACCTTCGGGAAAAATAAACTCCGGTTGCGCTTGCAGGTACCTTGAATCATAGTTCAGATACGGTGACAAAGGTTGCAATTGTGGGGCTGCCGCAATTCCTGTGCACGAAACAACACAATACACACACCGCGAGTTAAACGACTGGCATGTTGCGTAATTTAGTTCCCGAAAACTATTTGAACAAACTTACCGGATGATTGTGGTGCACCAAATGAAAGTGGTTTGCTCAAGAAATCGTCACTCATTTTGAAATGTGTAGTAATTGTACGGTTTTAATGGAAATTTAAGAAAAATGTGCGGAAATGTGCGAAGTACCGATTGTTTTGATAAAAGGTCTCCCAATTGACAGTAATGACAGATGAGTGCAAAGGAGCGACAACTGGTCATCATCTGAGACAAGCCATGTATTTAACTATTTATTTATTAAAAATTGTAGATGAAAAATGTTAAATGAAACAAATATGCTGTAAATTTGGATACAGTAATGGTGTATGATATCAACAGCACTTAAAACTATATTTTTCTATGCGTGTGTGGTGAGCATAGTTTACGTATGTTATGAATAAGCCAGTTTTGGCCAGGTTTCAATTACAATTGTACAATAATTGTCGAATTAATTAGTTCCATGTTTTTCAAAATATAGACCAACATTCTTAAGTAGCCATATATGTGTCTAATTGCATCAAATTATTGCACTTGAAATGTCTTCAAAATAGCAAGGCAAATCTGAACTACGTTTTTGGCTGCGTACTTTACTTTATGACTTGTATACAAATGGTGCAATACAGTACATGACGTAAAATGTAAACACCACACTCAGACAGTAGCACAGTATTTTTACTATTTACTCTTATACTTTTTACTACTATTTATTTTTATTATCTAATTTTCTATTCGTTTTTTTTAGCTCGAAACTACGTGCTGTGAATAATTTCGTCATCCGCTGTAAATATCATCCTTTATTTCCAACAAAGGATCCTTGCAGAATCTTGCGAAGTAAGAATCAGGACAGTAGTCAAGCAAGAACCTTAGAGTAGAGCAAATAGTCATTCAGATACAGATGCCTTTTAGTCATTCAGATACAGATGCCTAAATAAATATTTACACAAAACACCGTATCTAAAGATATTTAGCGCTTTGAGTAACTATATCATCAATCAGAAAATAAACACCAACCTCCTCACAATTTTCTTTTTGAATTTTGTTTTATTTCTGTTTTCTGTTTTTTATGTTTATCTTTTTAATGTTTTCTTTAAATACCGATGATTCTCATATGATTAGATTATTTAAATCTATTTCCATACCGCCTTAATTCACCCTGAACTCAATCACCCGCACACTCTGCTATTTTACACCAAACATAATGGCCTCATTTACGCACAAAAACCTACCCACGTTTTCTGTATGCAAGTCGCAACAAGACATGATGTTATCGAAGATATCTGGTACGCTTAAGTTTTCTCTTTTCATTGCCATGTTTAGAAATGTATTTACTTTTTGCTTTTTTTTGCAGAATGTTGCTTCATTTGCAAGTTCGACATACATTTTGCGTTCGTTTGTGTTAAGGTTTCTTTCATTTTCTATGTCTATTCATAATTTTACACATACTCTGTGATTCACTAGTCGTATCAACGTCTGTTCTTTGCTCATTCGAGCTCTTGTGCTGCGTTCCTACAAAATGCTTCCAATAAATACAACATTTTTCATTTCCAGGGCAAGAGGCTAGAGTATTGGCGCGTGAATGAGTGAGTTGGTAGGTAAATGTGTTCAGTGGACGTTTGCTAAATGTACTATTTTACAGTATTTACAACAAGTCTTCCTTCGTGTGTCAAGCTTTATCTGTCGATGCGTAAAGCTATCTTTAAATTAAGCCCGTTTTTTCTATTTTATCCCCTGGGATCCCGGCATGTTTACATTCTGTCTGAACCTCTCTCAACTTACGTGGTTTAGTTACAATTAAAAAAATGCCAACCAAAATAAAACTAAAACAAAAACCCAAAGCCAACGACGGTTGACAATGTATCCCAAGAACTTTGTTTTGGATAAATCCGTTCTGTTCTGTTAGCTTCACAATGTTCCCGTTTGTCCTAGATAACTTAAGTGGTGTTTCGCTGTCCACGTTACCGAGTTTGATACGCGGAGTACGCGAGAAGGTTTCTGGTATACATTAAAAAAAATATCATTATCTGGTACGTTTCCGTTGTATGTGCGTTATTGTTGCTTCAATACTAGCTAGGTGCCAAATATTGCCTTCGGATAGTTCACTAGCTCCGGCAGTGTGAGCGAGAATGTCTTAAGGACTGCCTTGCATACTGTCGTCACTCTCGAGATAGGTTACGTAGGAGTCCGTACTATCCGGATGATGGTGCCCACTGAGATCCATGTGTGAGCCTAGCGGAGGAACCTGTCCACCTTGGCCCGGCATCGGAGGCATTCCACCGGAACCACCACCAGGCCCTCCACCGGCACCGCCACCGTTGCCAACATCGTATCCATGCATCTGGAAATAAAAGTAAGTGAAATTAAAACAAATTGTTATCACGTAGTTGCTGTTCGTACTCTTAAAAAAAAACACACACACACATAAATTCTCATAAAATTCCTGATTTTCTTGTTTGACAGTAGGCATTAGAATAATAATTTGTTCGATCTAAGGATTAGCAACGCAGTAAGCCGATGGGCGCGATCCTTAGCAACCATGGTAAGCGTCTGTCAAACTTAACAACCGCCAATGGTTGGCTGGAGGGAGGGGTTGAGAATAAAATGGACTGCTGGCTGGAAATGTAGCGCGCACATATTTCATGGATTGTTATGGCCTGCACGGTACACATTTGCGGTGTAATTTTGCAGATTTCTTTTTCGCCGCTAGTTTGGCCTGCTCGCTTGCTAGTCGCTCTGCCTGCGCTTGCAATTCCAGCATCCTTTCGGCTTTAATCAACGGATTAAGCGAACGACAAAGTATGTGGAACGAAATAAACGAAACAAAGTGACGGCAGATGGAAGATGTGTATGCATGTTGTCTTGTTCATATTGTTATTCCCTATCTTCTGCTCTTTGTTCGTTTCGATCGCCTGACAAAAAGCGTCCATTTTGCATTTTGCCCCCCAATGCCTCCAATGCTCGTTGGTTCAAAGATTTACGAGATAGTGTAAATATGCTGCGGAAATATGGTCAGTTGGGGAAGTTTTGCAAACACCGGGTCCATTTTCTTAAGTGGCTAGCCGTCAGGTAGGATGCATCAAATCGAGTTGTAAGTTACTCAGTTATACACATCGTCCGCTGTACGGTACGAACTAGCGATACTATTATGAACAGGTCTGTGTTATGAAACAATGTAAGCATCATTTTGTTCCGGAAAATAGTACCTTACAGCCTTTTGAAAATAGTTTCTTTTCAAGATAACGATACAGCCGCAATTGTAACGCCCGTTTTGCAAATACATACCTGATTGACTAAATGCTGGAAAGCGGGTGTGTGCGTGTTGATCGTGCCGTTGCTGTCGAGATCGGAATGCAGGGCGAAATCGGACAGTGCCTTCCACGGTGGTTGATACGCGGTCACCTCCAGACCGTGCAGGTTAAGCGGTGAGTCGTGCCGGACCGGCGAACTGGCCACCATCGGTATGCCCTGCATGCCATAGCCAAGCTTTCGGCCCTCCTGGTGGCGCGAAAAAGGGTTAAACAATTTCGATTAGTTCCATACACCCGCCTGCTACGATCGTCGCGTCGGGCGCCGAACTTACTTTCTCCTGCTGCATTTGCAGTTTCATTTGGATGGTTTTTTTCTTATCCTTGCAGCGCTTGTTCTGGAACCATACCCGTATAACCCGCGGCGACAGGCCAGTCATCTCGACCAGCTGCTCCTTCATCAGCGCATCGGGCCGTGGATTTGCGTTGTAGCACGTCCTGCGAAACGGGGAAAGGAGAAACGGTCAAGGGATACGCTAGACAGAGAACGCACTAGCTGGCTTCACTTGCGTTGGTCGCGTAAATCAATTCGTCGGTACAGTGCATCTCAGCTGCACATGTGCATTATGCGTTGGAGCACTCGTGTGGAGCACTGTGTAAACATGGTTACGCGTGCTTGCCATTGGCGAACGGGTGTGTGTGTGTGAGCATCACACCACGTCTGTCCGGCGGCACTTCATTATGGTAATAATTTGCACAATTTGTATTTCGCTTAGCAATCAATATTAATGATGGGCGCCTCCGCCATCCACCGTGTATACGCTTCTAATTAGAGATAATTCACAGGCCTACTGTGCGTTTGGTGAATCGTACTGCTTACAGCATCAGAGCCTGCCGCTGCCAAGTGTCTCAAGTGTGACACTGGAGACGGGGTGGCGCTTGTCCAACCGTCTCGAGGATGTATGTTTATTAACCCGTCGGGATATTCAAATGCTCGATGCGTGTGATTTAAGGTTTGTTCTCTTTTGTTCGCAGTAAGTGGTTGCAAAAACAATCGGGAGCTGCAAATTCCCGCATCCAAATGTGTGTGTGTGTATGTTTTTGCTTGTAACTGCATTGCACACATATGGGTTTTGTTTGTGTTTTAAAAATACACATTGATCTGGTTTTTTATTTTAATTTTTTTTTTTGCGAAAAATAAAAACGAACTTCTATTCTCGCAACAAACGGTTACGATCGTAGCACTTACACTTTACCACCGCCATCCAATCGAAAGCCATACTCCACCATTGCAGTGCTAAACGTGTTTTATTTGCCAATAATGATCACGCTGCGCGCTATTATCATTTCCATCATCCATTGAGCTGTAAAGCACGCGTACGTGAGCACTTGGCGAGAGTGCGAGAGCGGGCGCCTGCGAGAAAGTATCACATTTCAGTGGAAAGAAATCTACCACCACCACCACCACCAACGATCACAATTTAAAGGTAACGACGATACGCACTGCCAATCCATTTGATCAACGAAACGAATGGGGCAGATATGGCACCGGCACGATAAACGATTATTCCTACGGATGGTGGTGGTTTCGAGCCAATTGAGGAAGGGTTTGTATTTTTCTTTACTGTCCGAGCCACCTGCTGTAGGATTCGATGCTTACCGAAGCGTGTGTAGCTGTTTCTCGTTTAGCACCGTCCGCACTCGCGTTGGTTTACCGTCCGAGGGCCCGGTAGGTCCTTTGCCGCGTAAACTTTTATGAGATCCCGATTCACTGCCCGAATCTGTGGGGGTAAAGTGTAATGGTAGGTAGAAGAAGAGAGAGAGAGAGAGAGAGAGAGAGAGAGAGGGGAAAAAAACGATCAGAAATCGGTCTTTTGGGTTTGATTTATAAAAATAACTAAAATAGTCGTAAAATAAGTTGATAAACCCTTGGTAGGAATTAGTTTACTATCAATAACTGAAGCATTTGTGTTAGAACGTAAAGTTAGTAGGCTTTTGTGGTAGCTTTGAATGTTGGGGACTGAGAATGGGGTAAGTTTGTATCTGGTTTGTAATAGAACATTGTTGTTAGGCTTTTTTGGTTAAATAAGATAATTAACATTTCTCATCCACAGCTTGTGTTTTAAATTTTCTGAATTTTTATCATTACAATTTGAGAAAAAAGATTGATAAATTGAAGGTTAGCACATCTCGTTTTAACTTGGCATACTGGTAGCTCATAATGGAAGTGGAAAATAATGAACTCAAGTTTTGAGTCATAGAGATCATTGTTGTAGGACTTCTTTGGTTTTTACCGAACAAAAAATTGATAAAAATCCGCCAAAAGCTGTTTTGTTTAAGTGGGTATGAAAAGTAGTTTGGTTTTGTAATAAATTGTCTTACATAGTGTGTTTTGATTTACTATTAAACATAATGTCATTACTAATTCTATGCCGGAGTTCTTTCATATTCAAACTGAGATGTTATACTCTTTCAGTATGCTCATTTTCAATCTCCTTGACTAAAATAATAAGCCGATTGGCGATGAATTCGTCTTTTATTTTCCT
>JXWZ01006669.1:0-25759 GCA_000956215.1 Anopheles farauti No. 4 | reverse complement strand
GTAGCATATCAATTGATACAAAATCATTAATATTTTGAATTTTTCAAGTTATCTTGACATGATGCAATTTTATTTCGTTCCAAAGTTAAAACCTTCTAACATTCTATAACAATTTTATATGCTAATTAGCAATGCAAAATGCATTGTTGCTCTTTGATTACAGGTTTACTTTTGGTATATCAGTTATTTTTTTTATCTGCCCCACACGACCATCCAGCTACAACATAGTTGCTAAGGAATGTTCCTGGTTTTTTATTTAACCCTCTCTAGCACCATTAAGAATAGTGGTTTTACGCCAACAACTGCAACCGGTGCGCGAGCCGGTGCAATGGAGGCACTCATACCATTTCGCATAAACCATATGGAAATGGGCAAAACCTCTAAACGGATGCAGAAATGATAAGATGATAAAGCAAGGAGAACAAAAAACCAACAATCCGCCCCGTAAATCGCAAGTTTATAAACCATGTGTGGGGCCGGGGAAAATTTATAACTCCACACAAGAACGTCTGATAAAACGTTGGTGGTGTTGCAGGGTAAGCGCTGCACGAAAAAAAAATCAAAGAGAAAAAAAAAACAACAAACAACAAACAAGCAGCGAAACTAAAACAAGAGACCAGAGCGACGGCAACGAAAACTCCGAGCAGGACACACGGTAAGCGGTGCTACATTAGAAAATACGAGCGACTTGCCTCGGAGCGACATTGCAAAACAACGGCACAAGTTCAAGCTCGAGCGGTTAGCGTTTCGGTGGTAACAAATGGCTCGCAGGAAAGCAGGACCCATATGGGTGCGTATGTATGTGTGCGTGCATATATTTTTTCCCTGCTTCGGTTTTGCGCCGGAAGGGAAATGGAAGCTTTTTGCCAAACACCGTCCAGAATCGTGTGGAGTGAGATGTGTAGCAACAGGCGATTGAAATCTGTTGCTTCGCATCATGTTTCCATCGTAGTAGGCACACTCGTGTGCCGGTTGTAGCAACACTCGCTACGTACCGATCGGTTGGTGTGTATGGGTGTGAGCTTGATATTCGTGACTTCGTTCCAGGAGGATCGCAAAAGGGGACCTATAAAAAAGCTTACCAACTCAGCGGAAGCTAGCCCCCGAACAAGCATTACCCTTTTACAGCGCATCGGAATCAACAGTTGAGTAAAGAAATGTAGAGAAAAAATATCACACACACACGCACACACCTTTTGAATATAAAATTTGAAATGGGAAACCTGTTGAAAGCTTTCCATTTGCGAGCATGAAGCAAAGAGAGAGAGGAAAAGAGACATTACTTTCCGTTCCATTTGCACAATATTCAACAAGCTTTGCCGTCCCGTTTCGCACACAGGCAAAGAGTTTGATGCCGGTCCGAGCAACAGGCTTCTCCATCTCGCTCGATTCGACCGAGCACAGCCCGAACGGTGGTTCAGTTTATTTTTCCGGAGGGGAAAAACGGCACATTATCCGACGAAGCTGCTCGGTGAAAAGCCGAAATCCGAAGCAGAAAGGTGTGTGCCGTTGTGTCCGTCGGTTTGGCTGTGTGCGTGATGCAGCTACGGCCGATGCGAAGGACTTGGTGGAGCCGAAAGCAAGAAAGATGGTGGTGGGGCATAGGATGAAATGTTGTTTGCGTTGTACATCTCCACCGTCGGCCCCCATCTCCTCTTCACAAACCCACCTTTCATCCAGCACACCACGTTTCTTTCCGCATCATTTCCTCTCACTTACACTGCCGAGAGAAGAACAAAAAAATCATACCGGGGAGTAAAATAAAACAAGAAAACAACCCCGCCATAAGGACTGCATGGGTGAGCGAGTGAACAAGCCGTGTGGTGAAATTGATACATTATCAAAATGAAAATGAGAAAATAACACTCGCCCCCCCTTCACCTCAAGTTGATCCAGTTTGCTTCTTCAACTATTTCGTCTCCGTACAGCGGCTGACACCGTGGCTGAGAAGAATGGTCCGAAAAAGTGATCCCTCTCTATCCACCCGAGGTTCGTCACCTTTATTCGCTCCGCCGGTTCAGTACCTGTTGGTAGCATCCTGAGGAAGTGTCCCGATGTAAGTCCCCGCTGGCGGAGCTGGTAACAATCGGTGGCGCTTGAACACTCGCCCTTCGTAGCACGCTGACCACATCTAAGTTATGTTCGTTCCGGTGTCTTGCACTCCTGCTGACCGTAAAAGTTCGTTAAAAACTTAAAGCTTCGATCCCGTACGGGCCTGCGCCCGGACCGTAGTGGGGTCGGGGACGGGGCGGCTGGTTTTGCTTGCAGGTGATGAATGAAAATTACTCTTACGCTAACGCGGGCCGATGCGGTGTTTGCAAGGCGTGTTCGTGCTCGGAATAAAAGGGTATCTCCATGGCGACCACGACAACGACGATTACGGCGTGCATGGTGCTGATGATGGCGCTTCGCTAACAACTACCACGGCCACGTCCAAAATATTCGCTACCATATGGCGTCTCACGACGCGCAGTGCATCGATTTTTGTTTTGTTTTTTTTTTTTTTTAGCAGTGCAGTGCTATGCGTATCTTGCGAGGACGCACCCAAATCACCGCTGACGAGAAGAGACTTTCCACGGAATTTATGATAAACCGGTTTCGGTTTTGGCGAGCGCCGATAGGATTTTGAATTTTTAGCCCTGATCAATATCGGGTTTTTCATTGAAACAACGCCGTAGGCGAGTGCGGCAAATCCCATCCCGAACCGAGCGGCGGGTGGGAAAGGAAGTTCGTCGGTATACATTTTTTCCGTAATCTTTTCTTTTCTGTACCACAATCGGAAAAGCAGGCTGGTTGTGGCTGTGGGACTGACAGTGGTGTGCTGGTGAATGTCTTGAATATTTTCTCGTCCCCGTTTCGAAGATGAACGAGCGCGGCGGCCTATTGGCTGGCGCGTGTACGTTCCTGTGCGCACCCGGTTTTGGGGTGTGGGGTGGATTTTGAATCGGTTTTATCTGGGTTAAGGACCCTTGAGCGATCAGGGTCGAAGAAATATCCAACCCTACCGGTCGGGTCGGGTCCATCTCAACGGGCACGGGGGAAGAGTTAAAGTTATACTTTCGACCGCGCGCTCCGATGCGTCCGAGCCGGGGTGAAGTGTGAATCAGTGTTTATGGTGTTGGAAATGAGTTTTAATAGCACTTTATTGCGTTAGGGTGGTGTAGCTTATGACGGAAAGCATGAAGCCGGGGCTTCCTCCCTCGGTTTGAATCGAAAAGCGGATGGATTAAACGAGAGTGACAGTGGAGGATGCAAAGAAATCGTCATCCGCGGGATGCGGACCTCCCTTAATGGTGAACCGAAGAGGGGGTGAAAATTTAAAGTGCGACTTCACAAACTTAATTTAAACGGAAAGTATTTTACAAATATTGAATGGTAGCGCGTCTGGTTGGTTGAGCTTCCAAAGGAAACTTTACTCTGCAGCCTTTTGTTCCGTTCGCCGTTGTCTAAGGTATCGGGTGAGATTGACTGTGATTTTCGGTGAATCAATTCGCGTAAGGTAGAGCCTTAAAAGTGTCTTTTACAAGCTTCAATTTGTTGTTTTTTTTTAAATTAAATTTTATTCAAAACACTGATAACCCGTTGATATTATACAGACATTTATTGATATTTTACAATATTTTACTTTCATATCCTTTTTATCCAAAAAAACACACAAAAGAAATGGTTATAAATTGATTGCTTGCATGGTTGTAGACACGTTAACATTGAAACGCTCAAAAATATAGAAACAAACTTATTTGATACCTAGTTAGAAATTTGATCAACTTAAATCAACAGCCTTTGAATTTGGTACGTAATATTTAAGGTTAAAAATGGTAGGTTTAAAATGTGAAGTGAAAATTAAAGTTGTATAGCTTCGTGAAAAATGTAGTGAGTTCTAATGAAAATTTAAAAAAAATTTCCAAGTTAAAGCATAGATGTCATAAAAATCGTCGTAATGTCATAATGTATGTGCTATTAATGAATTTTGAATCAATAAAACGATATAATCTGTCTGACGATTGTTTGGTTCAGCTTCTGTGAGATGAAGCAATACAAAATTGTAAGTCATCATTATTTTTTTCATCACTCAAATAAAACAATCCTCTAATAGTCGTTTTGCAAAAAGCACAACCGACACAAACGCATTCATCCACTGAAAGAAATTCGTATCACAAAATGAAAATCATTGCTCAAATACGTAGCACGCTTGTACGCTTGGTGCTTGGGAAGGATGGTGAATATTTTACTCCTTGTCAATTACGACGTGGAATTTATCTTATTTGAAACGACATCATTCGGCAACGTAGGCTCGCGCTGGTTTAGGTTCGGGGCGCACTTCTCGGAGGATAGATTCAAATCGTCCTAATTTTATCCTTCGCATACCGTAGCTTACGCAACGGAGTCTTGGTGGCTACGGCTGCGAAACAAACACATACCTGCCTTCTCTATGCTCGGCCCTTGAATGATTGATGTCTAATTAATCTAGCATTTCAAGATGCGCGGCAGTCGTAGTGAATCGGAATGCAGCCAGCCATTTAGCCAATCCTTTCGCTGTGTAGCGAAATGAGTTACCCTTCCTGGGCTTTCGATCCATAGCCAAGCGGGTGTGTTTGTTAATCGGTGGATGGTTTGAGATTTTTTGGCGCAATAGGAATGGTGGATATAAAATATTTATGAGCGGTACTGTTGGATTTGATTCGGGCTTCACTGTCATTCCGTACCTGGGTGCAAATATAAGCGGACATTTTGTAAAAATTCAAAGAATTTTCCAAGTGATTTGTGCTGTCACAATTTTGTTAGTAAGTTATTAATTCACAAAACTTTAAAGTGGTGTAAACGATGGTGTTTTAAGCACCCTCCGTTTACCAGTCATAGACATTCGAAATCAAAGATGTTTTCGTAATCATTCCACTATCATTGGTCCGGGTGCCTCTCGAATAAAAGTTTAATGGTCTCTCCTCCCCCCTCCCCCCAATCGTATTCAAATACCTAAAATTAAATAAACAAATAAAACATGCCATAAAAATCGGAGCAATGAAATGACTAATATACTTGCAATACTGACCCAATTTGAATTACTCATTCCATGTTTGATGGATTTTGGGGTAGAAATTGGCGTACTTCTTCCATAATCTTATGATATTAGCGTGAAAGTAATTGGAAATCTTCAAAATGTTTGACGCTCACAACCGTAGCTGCGACAATCGATCGAACGTCAAATTTGTAGGAAAAAGTTTCATGAAACTGTTACCGTACAATCGTGGGAGAAAACGAATCCCTGTTCGACCGACGGGAAAAGGGTGGGACGAAGAATATCGATCGAAAGCGAATAATTTACTTTGTTGCTGTCCTGTTCGCCCATCGTACGCCCAATGCGATCCCCACCGTACTTGAAAGCTCGCCGAACCGCACCAGAATTCGGAGGATGTGCCATGGGTTCGGCATTGTGGACGTTACGCATACCCCGGTGATCAATGATGCGCTCGATGGGAGTTGGTTCGCTGGCTGGCTGGCTGGCTGGCTGGTTGGTTGGCTGAAGATGTGCATGATGCTATGAAAATATTTCCCATTTTATGCATGCATGTCTGTACGGTACGCTGCCGGCTCTGGCGTATTGCCTATTTTTTATTGCCATTTTCGTTTTCTTATCTCTCCGGCGTAGGTTGCTACTGAGGCCAACGTCTTCTTCAGATATGCAGATCAGTGCTTTGGTGTGCCTGGCAGTGGTTTTGCTTGGTTTTGTTACTGCTGCCGCTGCCTCGATGCTCGAGTCGATGTTTTTGCCCGTAGCGATACAGAACATGTGAGAGGTTGTTTTTTTTTTGTTCCACTGGGCAGGTACGCACGAAGACTGAACCAAGATGTAACATCTTATGAGGCGGTGAGTCGTTTCCATTTAAATCATGTTTCCCAATCAGCCCTCCGAAATCCGTGGAATGGTAAGGCAAACTCATCGTTCGAAAGGTAAGCGCATGCAGGAAGGCACGTATCGGCTGCACCCGCCGACTGCACTTGCACCTGAGATGGCTTTAATTTTTCGCATCCCGATTACACCTAATCTTACCGCTTTGCCTTGAAATGGGGTTGAAGTATGGGAAATATAAAAATAAAAACAGCACAAAGAAGATGCCAGAACTGCACCACAAGGCCTTTTCCCCCTAGAGGAGAGTGTGATTGCCTTTGCCTTTGGAGCTGCTAATGACGTCTGGGAACGTCTGCACGGGAATCGATTTACTTCAATCGTTCCCTCGTTGGGTCTGGAAATGGGCGAGTCAACTTACCCGAGCCAGAGTTGAGTAATCTTTGTGACGAAAATTAGCCATCGAAGTGCAGTGCGTTATAGCACGAGTAACAGGATGCTGCGCTAAAGGTGAAAGAACAAACTGAAACGAGAATCGAGAATCGAAACGCGTGTATGACTCGTGATTTGCTTCAGAGCCTTTCTGAAACTTGATTGGTATGAAATTTTACTCGGTGATCTGAGCGCATGTGATGCAATCGGCGTGAGAGATCGTATTGATTCAATTAATGTGGAATCAGTCGTGAACTTCTGAATACGATATCGCAGATGGAATAACAAAGTAACTTAAAAAAAAAGTCTTATCGCGTGTGTTTTACTCTTTTGAAGCTTATTAATGTCTTAGGTGTTAATTCCACATGCAATTTACGGGAAATGAAACTCTTGACACAAAATCATTTTCGTTCGACGAAGCTCAATGACGACGGGAAACTCATTCAAATGGATTAGAATGAAGCTACTTATTGGTGAAAACTTTTGCTGCCGAAACGATTGTTCGGAGGTAATTGTGGTGTGTGTGTGTGATGTGGGTACTTTCCACCACCAAGTGTGCGCTTAAGAGCTGCTCCGAAAACGAGCTTCAACGTAATATTTCATACCGTTGACGAATTTTTGAAAACATTAACCTTCTAACCTCATCATCATGCCGTCGTCATGCGATCCTACGCCGTCCTAATCATTCAGGACACATTTGGAAAAACTTCAAACGAAACGATTCCCCGCTTTCAGTTGCGACCTTCCCGTCCGTCCGGTCGGTCCCACCGGGGCACTTGAAAATTTTCTAATCATTCTAAAACGTTTACCATCCGCTCCGTTTGTCGCCTGTCGTTTGCGCATACCTCCGGTTTCCTTCGAACGCCTTTTGGTCGTTGGTGGCGGACGGGGGAAGGGGGGAGGAGCCGCTGACGAAAACGGGTTTTTAAACTCCATCCAACTTTAACTTCTCTTTCTCCCGCAATGCGCCGTTCAAAGCGTTCTTGGCATGTTTTACTGCAAACAGAAAGAAAGAAAAAGACCACAAGAAACGTGGTGTGTCAAACGAACAGCACGTAAAGGCTTCAACATCGATCTGATTCGGAGCTGGTACATCTTTGCAAACGCAAAGTGGTTCATGTTTCGGGTGAACCAGTACTCGAAGCACTCATTTTCATGCCTGCCCATTGCTCGAAATCTTCGATTCCCGTGCCAGCTAGTGTGTGGGTTTGTTTCCTTGATGGAAAAAGGATCAAGCAGAACGCATTCGCATTCCGCATCGGACACCAGTAATTGAACTCCACTCCACACACATACACACACAAGCACACGGTTGCGGTGCTGAGAGTGTCGGTCCATATGGGTAATGGCCACAAAAATTCAGCTGTGAGCCACGAATGTGACAATAGCCCGGGAAAATCGGGGCGTTGGCAGACCGGTTGCGGTTTGACGGTCAAGGTGTGGTTGGATTAAACGAAAAATGTCTCCATATGTTTTCGTCGGTGACGAAGGGAAACGCCCGTCCACAATGCTGGCACGGAAGCATGAGGGAACGCCATTCAGTGTAGTTTGCTTTGAAGCTATCCATTTTCTTGGCTATGCGAAATGGTGTGAATGAAAAAAGGTGGGGCTTTAGAAGCTCCTAGGAAGAAAATATTCTGGTAAAAAGCAGCAACACAAATGCAATGTTGTTTCTTATTCAGTTAATATTTTAAATAGTATGTAGTCTAAATTGCTCGTTTTTTTAATTAGCTATATAGCAGATCAATTTGTTAGTTAAATAATTACATGGAAGCAATCAAAAATGTTAAGATCTAGAATTGAAAACAAAACAATTATTAAAATAAATGGAACATATATGATAATTTTGAAAATAATTTGTATCATTTTTGTTGCAAATATTTTTCATTATCTTTTAATTCAGAATAAAATCCATTTGAGTACAGTGAACTACCCATTTGAGCTCATTCGAATGGTTACTTTTCCGAAGAAAAATCTTAGAAGGACCCTTCTACCACCGCAACGCCTTTCTTTGCTTGGCTCCAAACCCGAAACACCTCTCATTGTTTGGCGCTGAATGCACCGGGCAACAGGTATCCGGAAGGGAAAAGCGGGACGTGAACGAAGCATAAAGTATGCTCATTCGCAACATAAAAATCGCAAAACCACTCTGCACATCGGAAACAACGGGTCCGGAACGAAAAGGAAGGGAGCGTGTTTGATGCTTTTGTCTGGCGGAAGTAAAATTCAATGGAAGCTTCCGCATCTTCTCGGTGGCCGTTTGTAAAATCGTAAAAGCAGTGCGGCAAGCACGTGAAGCTTGTGATTGGCAAAAGGATCGTCGGACTGATGGCGCCAAAGGGCGGGGGATTGCGGCGAGATTTATAAAATAATTCTGGGATCTTCTGTTATCGTTTTAAATTTCACATGCTTTACTGTCACGTCGGTGTAGGTGGAACATGTTTTTTTAGTTTAAATTTATTATTACGATTACGATTTATGGAACAAAAAATGGTACTTATTTCGTTTGGAAACGCTTCAGTAGCAGATAACAGATTTCAAAAGCTTCGATCGAACTCTTCCGACCGCTTGCACTGTCGGCAGAGCTTAGGTTTATGTCGTTAAACTTGGCCAGCGAAGAAATGCACAAAAAAAAACAAACCGGATAGAAATTGCCCCCTGTTCTGTACGAGGCTGTTGCTTCAATCCGAGCAGTAAAATCTTACCATCTTGTACACAGTTTACCAATCGATGCGAGCTTTAGTGTACGGTATTTTTATTTCATTTTCCACTGCCCGGAGTGTACAGGCCGACCGAGCCAGGAAGCAGCTCGATTGACGCCAAGAGGGAACGTCTGTGTGGGTGTGTATGTGTGTGAGTGTTTGTGTTTGTGTTTTACGTTCGGCCGTTTAAAGTTTCGCGGACACTTTTTCGCGGACAGTCGACAGGACGTAGAGAGGCCGTTCAGTGGAGTTCGTTCCATACGGTAGCGTAGATATTTGTGCCATGTGCGCCAAAGCGAACCTCCGTAGTAGAAAATATGCCATCTTCAGCGGCCTGGAACGACCGACCCGACCGGAGTGGAAGAGTGGAGGACGAAGCATGTGATTAAGTCGGTATTGTGTGTTTGCGTGTACATGTATTGATGTGTCTCAACAACAAGCGCCACGGGGAAGCGACCGGGGAAGAAAGTGGGAAGGAAACTCTCCCAACAGGGCTCCCGGCACCATCATTTCGGCGGCATGTAGATAGCGCTGTACCGTAGCCAAGGGAACGTACACGGCCCGCTCCATCCCGCCGAGGACGGGATGCGGGTGTGACATCGTCGAGCTTGGAATCGTTTTCGTGCGACGAGGACGGTAACGGTGGTGGTGGTTTGACCTCCCTCCTGTTGCTCGTATCGGTGTAGGGAAGCGATATGCGGAGGGTTGGAAGACGCAGACGTAAAGGGCACGACACGTGTCGTGCGCAAACGCGCATCCGACCGACGGCGAGCACACACCAAACTGTTGCTGCCTTATCAACAGGCGGTTGATGATGTACAGGGTGCGTACCGTTCTTCTTCGTGCTAGAATCGGGCTTCGGATCGGGGCACAGCACCAACACCAATACCAGTGCACGAATTCGATGTCACTCGTGCCCGTACTTACCGTCCCGTTTCGTCACACCCTTTCCGTCGCATCGCTCCTGGCATGCTCACACTGACAGCCGGGGTGGATTTTCCTTCTTTCGGTGCGTTCGACGGCCACCCCACCCTCCCGGGTCTACTGCGATCGTTGCGAGGGGAAGTTTTTAGCGAGCGAGCAAGCGAGCGAGCGCTCCGTCGTCGTACGCACACGGACAGGCGAAAATTTTCTTCCACCTTCCTGGCAGCCAGCAGGCTGCCCCGGTTTCCCGGTGTGTCTGTGCGAACTTCTTCAACGAGGGGTGGCCCCGAGGCCCCGAAACCGGGCACCACACCAGGATACGGCAACGATGAAGCCGCCCGAAAAAGCGCCAGCCGCACCGAAGAGAAGGTGGGCGGATGGACACCGGGAGGACGACTATGGGTAACCTTTTTTTAGAACCTTACTCCGGGCGCTCGTTCGACGTGTCAGTCGTCAGTTGGTAGCGGCAGAAGAAACATCTTGTGCCGCGCGAGTGTGTCAGAGCAGAAAAGTGCATACGATTGGGTGTGTGTGAGTCTGTGTGCGTGAAAGGGAGCGTAGTATCGTTTTGCGAGTGAATTTGGTTTTTGTGTTTTTTTTCTGGATCATTTTGCAGTTTTATTACTTTTTAGTGCAAGTTCGATTTGATTTGGGGCGTATGAAGCAAACAAATGGGAGCAGACAACACCGAGCAACAAATAATTTACTTGTCTATTCGTTTTTTTAGTGTATAATTTTGTTTATGCGGTTGGAATGGTGAATGATTGTGGAATGCCTTAGCAAATGTTCGGTAAATATCAAGAGTAGCATTTGATAAAATAGTTTTCCTGTTCTTAAATGTAGTATTCATTATATAAAGTGTTCTGTAAACAAATAATAAAACTACATCCGTAGAGAATTTAGTAGTATAATATAGCAAAGTATAATGGCAAATTAAAAAAAAATTATATGTTGTTGACATTTTCTTTCTTTACCTCTATTTACTTGCTTTCCTACTTATAACAATAACACGATGAAATACAAAAATTGATCTATTATAACACAACAAAAACATCAACTCAAACAATGGTAACAATTCTATCGCATAACGAGATGATAAATGTAAAAAAAAACTTGATAGAAAGCTTAAAAACAAGCAATATAATTTTGAAATATAAACACGCAAGAGCAAAAGCGTATCCACCGTAAGCAATAAAGGTTCAAAAAAAAAATGGCAATCCCCAGTTCCGCTCACCACCAACCAACCACACACTGGCCCGTCGCGGTGTTCCACTGGTTGGACCCTCGTTGGCCGAGGTTTTGTTGTTGACTTAAGACTTCATTTACTTCCAGAGTTGGACGCGTCGTGTTTTATTTAACCCATCCAAGTAGCCCGGTTTCGGAAGAGTTTGTCTAAAGGGGCAGCGAGTGTGGTGTGTGGAGTGCTCCTCGCGGTAGCTATTAGTCTTTTAATTTGAAAAAAAAACCTCCTACAAGCCAGTTAGGTCGATTGGACCTGAGAGACCTGAGGTTGCAAGTAAAACAAGATGTTTTTGCTTCTTGCGTGTTGGACTGGATTTACTTGCTTTTGTGTAAGTTTTCCTTCTTCCTCATCTATCCGCGGGAAGAACTTCAGACGTCAGAGCGACTTGTTGAATTGGTGAACGCGAGACGGAAGTGTTTTTAAAATGTTTAATCAGTTTTCAATTGCTAACTTTGATGGTTCCGTCGATGGGAACATCGATGTGAAGAGTCAGGTTTTGAAGCATTCCTTTTTTGGGTATGTTTTGGCCGATTGGTTTATTATCCTTTCGTTTTCCTGCACTTCCTATGATGTTAAAACAATGCATTCGAGTTTTGTTTAATTGAATCGTCGTTCGAACGATGGGCAAGTTTTCATGTCCCGACTCGTAGTAAATTAATTAAGTTTCCACATAACACCATGGGTTAGTGTCGTCTAGAAGGTGTTGAAAAGTAATAAAACTGTTGTACAACCCACCGATAGGAGAAAAGTGGTATATAAAACAACGAACTAAGGCACATACTGATTTTTTTCCGTCCACTAGTCAACGTACCAGCTGGTTGGTTGGCTGGTTCGCTGCCTGGTTCGTCTTAAGCTGATGGTTAAAAGATTGACAATATTTTCCCAATTAAAACTCCAAGTATTCTCGAGAGCCGGGCTGGAAGAGTGTTGAACGCTTCTCAGACGGTTTTCCGCTTGATTCGGTTGTTTGTTTTTTTTTCATGGGTGTTGTACGAAGAGGAATGGTGATGTCGGCGAATTATTTTCCAGCTTTTTTCTCTCGCACCATGCGTTTTTTTTTTGCTGAATCGAGTTTTTTGTTCGCACATTTCCTACCCCAAGTTAGTCCAACAAGTCCTGTCAAGTGCATCGTGTGGCAGCGTGTTCGTACTTACACACGCTGGTCCTGATCGGAGCATCCATGAAACCAATGGAAGAGCAACGAAAAAAATGAAGTTCACGAACCGAAAGCGAACACCGGCATTTGGAAACTGGAAGCCAAACCCGGTGTAGAAAGTGAAATGGTAAAATTGTAGAGGATAACAAAAAACAACATCGTAGGAAAAAGCAAAATAGGAAGAAAAATTATAGAAAACTCATCCAACACGAACACCAAAAGTACAAACGAGTGCCATCCACAGACGTTTCTCCGCCAACGGCTTCTTAGCCACCCGGGTGCGGAAGTTTGTTTTATGCTTTATTTTGTTTTGTTTTATTTCCGGTTTTTTTTTCCTATCGCCGGTCGTCATTATACTTCGATCTCGGGAAAGTCACCCGTCCCGGCGTCTCTGACCCGTCTTTCCGGAAGCGTTCAAGTGCAAAAACTAGAGTAAAGCGCGAGAAAACATATAAAAACGTCTGCCGAGCAAAGCAAACAAAACATGAAAAAATGGAAGAAAAAACAATCGACAGCTTGGAAAATTTTGTCCAACCCAGCCAGACCCAATTTTTTGCCACCCACCTCCACACTGGGAGCTGTTTGAGTTTTCACCTAGCCCGTTCGATGCGGTAGGTGCAGATGCTTTAGATGTGGATGGGTTTAGTACTGCGTTGCTATTGGTAGAATAAAAAAAGAAAAACCGAATGTCAATAAATCGAGGCATGCCTTGTGTACACAGCGCGTGAACGAACGAACCGAGCAACAAACGCATAAAAAATCGAAAAGCAAACATAGTAGACTGTGACGGGGAAGAAAAATCATTACCGTCCCGCCGAATAAAGTTAAATTGAGTTAATAAACTATGAACGTTTTCTGAAAAGCAGCGGCGTGTCCGAGCAAATCTGACGTGCGACCGGAAGTGTCCGGTCAAATGCAAGCGAAGCGTCCGTATCAAGCTAGCAGTATGCAGCAAGTATACCGACAGAAAGTACACTAAATCTAATATGAACCGCGGTGTTGTACGGTGTGTGTAGTTGCACCAACTTCGCACGGAACGGACCGTAACTTAGTGCAGTGACTCGTGCTCGTGTAAACCGGAGAGTGAATCAAAAGCCAAAGAACTCGTGGATCACGCCGTGTTGGTTGATCGCGGGGCTGTTGTACGGTGAGTGAAGTTGGTCTATGCTCTCTCATTAGTAAGCTTAAATTTCTACATGCTCCCATCCACGAGCGCATACCTTTCGGTTGTTTGTCCGCCAGTTCTTACCGAGTCCTTCAATTACGTTATTATAATATTAAAATATGTTCGTTTCTCTTGTGCTCGCCTTTCCGGTAGCCAGAATTTACTACGAACAGAGTGAGATATCCGGGATCCATTGAGAACCTTTTTTTTTGTTAGTCTACAATAGTCCGTACATTTTGTCAGCTGTCCTGTTCCTTTGTAAGCGCTTGTGTGGGAAGGAGTGGACGAACTCATACACAAGCAACCACCCGGGTATCTACTGCATACGTGAGCGAAAGTTCTTCTTGCCGTGTCTCCAGTTTTTGGGCTGACGGTCACGGGCACCATTCGTCTGTAGTTGCTAGTGCCTGTTGCTTCTGTCACTCCGGAAGTCATCCGCTCGCTCCTTCGGGATACGGTCGGTAAAGGAAAATTCAATGAATGAAATTTAATTATGTCTCCAGCTCTCGAGCTTCAGCTCGAAGGAAGAAGCCCTGGTCTGGTGGTGGACTCGTTGTGCTGGATCCCGACGGTGTCATTCTCGCACGATGACAGTGACTCGCACTCACTCACTCGGGGATGTCAGATTTTTCGGTCCAAACGTTGTTGCGTGTGTCAACGGACTCGTCAGACACAGGTTGTTGAGCGGAGTTTCAGTACCACTGTCTGGGTGTTTTTTTATTTTGCGTGCCTAGAGTTTTTTTTTGTTCCCAACATACAGAATCACACTCCATGGTTTATCTCCACCGGCAAGAATGGCTTATTAAAGGTTTCGATTGCTGCTCGAGCGGCGTCGTACATCAAGTACATTCTGCATTTGGTTTTATTCTTGCCCTGCTGGCAGGGCCGCCCGAGGAATGTGGTAAAATTCAATAAAAAACAAATTTCAACTTTCAGCGAATAATGCACAGTGTGTCAAAAGAATGCAGTTCTCACATTTTCTGCGTGTCGCGCGTGCGGAAGCGAGCGGAGAGTGTGTTGGGAAATTGGATTTTGTGGGTTGGATTAAATAGCAGTAGTGCGATGCGATGAAGTGTATGGAGATTGTTGTGGTTTTCGCACTGCTCCCATGGCTGAGTGGTAGCTGTCTGGTGTTGTGTGTGAGTTTATTAACACACATCCCGGTGGAAACCGTTCGAATAGATCTTTTTTTGTGTATGATAATGAAGTGTTAGCTAGATGATTTTTTTTACAATAAAATATGTTTGTGTACGTTTGATTGTGAAGTCGTGTGTGAGTCGTTCTAAAATTCATGCTGAAATTTATGTCTCTCATTTCTGGTAAAGTTACGAAACTATGATAATCATTTCAAATGCGAAACATTTCTAGAAACGTTGACTTTTTCTAGATTGAAAACGATACATTTTGTGTAGTTTTTGGAAAATATGAATGTTAGAAAAATATCATTCAATTTGCTCTAATACATTGTGTGAAAACTTATGACAAATTTGGATACATTTTTAGAATGGTTGTATTAATTTCTATATGAAATTCCTCATCCATTGATAAGAAAAGTTTGAAACTTTTTTTTTTAGAGCAATAACAAAAATACATTTGAATGCAAGCGTTCGTTGGGTTTCGTTACGTTAGTGTTCGTTACGAACACTCGATGGGACGATGTATATTACATCTTATCAATTTCATTTAAATGTACGCAACAACCGAATTTCTCTGCTTTCTTCCGCTTACAAATCAGTAGGGCACCCCTAAAAGGAGTGCATTTATGGAGCTTCTTACAGCACACAAACTCCTCGCAGTACTTGGATAGCACTTTAACGGAGTGTCCCACGTCTTCTTACGCGTTTGCGTACCATCTATGTGCTTCCTTCTTACGCAATCGAAAAGATCGTTTTGAATGGGAAGTCCTCAAACCTCCCAACTCCTCCCACCAAAACCTACTCCAAGTATGGCGGCATGGAATGTCATTTCCACAGTCTTCACGGCTTCCGGAGGCCACATCCTTACCACCGGTCGTTCATGCGTCCCTATGATGATCCCCTTTCGATGCCACTTGGGCACGTTGATTTTGTTGGGAAAAGGGTGACGGGTGGGTTTTAAAGCGAGGAAGAATCCTTGCCTAGGCGATCTCACGTGTTCCGGACACATCTCGACCTCGTTACGCCGTCTCCATCCGTACCCCGACGGCAACAGGCGCTGCACCGATGGTAATATTAAATTTAAACAGAGATTCCTTTATCCCTTTTCACCTTCCCCCGTTATTGGTTATGGCTGGGAGGTCAGGTCTGCTTTGACGGTTGCTAGCGTTGGTAGTGTGTGCGTCACGTTTCTCGTCGAGGCAAAATCACATCAGCAAAGTTCTCGCTCCAAAGTTTCCGGCGATGGATAAGCAAGGTTTGGTGGAAACTGAGGAAAACCTTGGTGGCATTGTTGATTTTCGGTCGTTTTCCGTTTCATTGCACATTTTCACTGCTCATTCGTTCGTGCTTTCGTACATTTGTCTGTTTGCCTCTTGACGAATGCTTCTTGATGGCTCGTAGTGGATGGTGGTAGTGATGGGAGGATCTGAAAGCTAAACTCATAAACCATAACCGGAGCACACGTCGCCGTCAGGTTCACTCGTCGCCCGGTGAAATCTATCCACTTTTCAGTGGAAAAAGTTGTGTGCAAATGGATTGTCATATGTGAGTCGAGCTGGAAGACGTCTCAAACGGCAAGAAAAGAAATCTTGATCTTCCGGAACACGGATCACACTTCCCGGCACACTTAAGTGAGTGTGAAGACGTTTTTGACTTCGTCGTACCGTTTTTATTGTGCGATACCGCATAAAGGATGTTGAATAAATTTCGACACCACCCAACATGGATGACAGAAAATAATAAATGATAGCTCATCTTAATGGAGAGACTCCGGTGCGGAAGCACAAAGCAATGCAATTGAAACTTTCATTAGATGCTGCAGTCATTATATACTTCACTCTTCATATTGCGGTTTCATCACTTGTACTACGAGCGGTGATGTCTTACGTTAGCAGTTTATAATATGTTCTACAGTTTTATTAGTGCAGGTAGTATAAAATTTAAAATTCCGTAATGATTTTTTTTTTATTATACTGCTTCATGCCGGAGTTAATATAATAGAAACCAATTCGGACCTTCCAACGAAGAATTCAAAGCAATGATGACACAAACCATTTCACTCCCGCCTGTCCGTCGAAACAAATGCTTTTTAGGTGGTTTAGTGAAACGTTGCTTTCCGAGAGACCAACACATTTCATATCGTCCTATAACCGAATCCTTTGGTCTGGTCAACCAGTCAACCGCGGCGATTCCAAAGAACCAACAAACCTAAGGTGCGAGTTGACGAGCGTGAAAGCAGGCGCTTGGGTGGAATGGCATAATCAGAAAAGATGAAAAGGAAATGAAAATAAATGAAATTCCTCATCGCAAGACGGCAAGCTGGGGGTGGTGGCTAAGGAAGTGACCATAACGCTGCTGCTGTTGCTCCGGGGTCGCTCGAAAAGCATCGGGGTGCTTCGTTTCCGTACATTCGGACCAAAGGACACAACCAAGCAGCTTGCAGCAACCAGGGTGCCATTCTACCACAACCGTCGAAACCGCAGAACCGTCGTGGTAGGAAAGAATTCCTTCCGTTCAAACAAGTGCTTGACTTCGCCGGTTGGCAGTAAGCAATGGACGATGAAGACACAAGTGGACTCAAAACAGTGCCAGAAGAAAAGGAACAGATTTTTAGGGTTTTTCACGAGCACCTTCCGGGATGCCGAGATAAAACTGAGGCTGATTTAAGGAATCCCCGTACTACCGGAGGTCGACTCATCCGACTCAATAATTCCGAACTCGATTCCATTCTCGAGCCAGACCGCGGCGGCGCTCGAGGTGGATGAGAGCACTTGGAATGTAGAAAGTTCGAACAAAGTTGACCATTTTCAATTATTAAAGCTTTCCGTGGATGGCAAATTGTAGTTCTGTAGTTGTTGCTGCTGACGAGCGCCTGTTTGCCGAAAGTATTTTCTGGCCACGTGCGGCAGATAAAGCTGACAAAGTGCAGGAAAGATCATTGGTCGTACGGGGGTTGGAAAACTTTCGGGTAGAAAGTGTCACAAAGTGAGCCAACCCACCAACTGATGTGAAAGATGAAACGATGAAGAACTCCGCTCAGAAACGGTGAAACGTAACGTCGTAATGGGTGAAGGAATCCGAAGGCACGGAACACATTTCATCCTTCCGAGCTGGGCGTACCAATAAATGTGGCGCAATGAATAATTTAATTCATTTCGCAAATTGTTGGAATGTTTTCGTTGAATATTTTTTAACTTTCCAGCTCCACGAGGGACGCTGAATTTTACTTGCTGTTTAATTTTTAGGGTATACGTGAGGAACGTTCACTCCTCTTCTGATTGGTGATTCTTCTATGCTGAGTGGAATAAAGTCGTTTATTCACACATACTCAAATACACAAGTATCTAGTGAATGGTGGATTGAAAAAAAGGGGAAAATGAGTCTACTGAATTTCACAGTTCTGTTTTGTACTGTGTTTTGCAAGAGTGATAAATATAGGTTTTCTAAGATGCCTTGTTATGATTAAAAAAAAAAGTTTTTTTTACATGACTATGTTTAAGCTTAATGCCATAAAATGCTTAATGCTCATCTTAAGTCTAACAAATCAAAGATGTTCAATCTGTCTGATTGCAGTTTAATCACTCCAGTTTAGTTACAGCATGCAAGTCTTCTTTCAAGCATTTAACATGGATTAGGTACAGATAGGATTTGAATTAATGTATGAATTGAAAAAAATAGCAATATCTTTGAGAATATGTCCCATGTATTGTGGCATATGATTTACATTTTTTTGTGAGGATTTAAAATTAAATGTTCTCATGTTTTAAGAATAATTTTGTTTTCACTTTGAAATACTTGGCGTATAACTGTGTAGTTGTAGTTTACAACGTTTACAACGTTTACAACGGATTTTTTGTTTCATCATATTTTGATAGAATATGTCAATTTATTAACAACAAATAATTATGAAATTATTATCAAATTATTAACAACAATTTGTTAGAGAACATCTTACCCAAACATATTCATTGCGTTCAGCAATTGGAATGGGAGCTTCGCAAACGCGCATTGCTTACGTACGTAGCTTTCTTGTTGTATTTTTTTTTATTTCATTCGCCTGTGCACACTTTTGCACTGGAGAAGGCGTAGTGAGTCTCCAATTTTCTTCCCAGAATTTTCATTATAAAATAAAACCATGCGCTATTGAGAAAAATCAGAGCATACAAAGCCTGAGAGGCTGTACAGTGGCAGCTAAAATCCTAAATCGCGCAGCTTATTACAAGGAATAACGAAATTGTCCTACTCGAGGTGAAGTGCTAAGGTACCCAATATGTTATGGGCGTAAGATTTCAAAGCCGACAGGAACAGCTGGTACTTTAAATTGGTACGAAGGGCGTTATTTAGCAGGTGTTATAATATGATGACCAAATTCTAGCACAAGGCATCACACTGATTCAGAATCTTACATTATTTTAAAGAAAAGCTTACCCGAATGCCTCAGGTTACCGCTTGTGAAGGCATTAGCCCAACTCCCTCGCGTGTCCGGGAGCGGACTTTTCGCCGTCGGCCAAACGCGTTTTCGTGCGGTGTTGGCTGAGATTGACTTTTCTGGTAGCGTTACGCGAAAATGTTGTTTCCTCATTTATCTACAAGACACGCAAAGCCTTGTGCGCGTCCCTACAGTGCGTCTGAATACTGACGTCGTATCTTGTCCGCCTGACGCTATACCTTCGGATGTGGGTTAGTTCTTGTGGGTCGCTCGTTTCTTACTGCCCCGTTTGAATTGACTCGAAAGCACTTCAAAAGCGGCATGTAACGTGATTATGATGAAGATAAACGATCCCACCCTGGTAACGCACGAAACCATAAGCCAAGCTAACCTTGCCCCAGGACGCGTTGCCTGTCTGTGCGCTTGTGTAAATATAGGTGCCTGCTGGACGAGGCTGCTCCAAATGGTTGCCCTAACACGGGGAGGATTTAGATATCGAGTGATGGGAAACGGGTCAGTGAGACAATTACCCGAACAGTGATGTTGGAGGGTGAATGTTCCACCGCCTGGACTGGTTTTCAGATGACTCCGGACTGGCTAATATTTTGATTTATTTTTCTACCTTCTTGTTGTCCTTGGGTCACACCGGAAGAGCAACAGTGGAGAAGGCTGACGGCATCAACAGGAAATAATGAATGAACAGTAGCAAAAAATTAAATAAAAACGTCTGAGATTCAACGTCCCGGAGTTCAATCTGCGGCACTCGTGCCGTAAAGGTTCAACGGTGGTACCGTATTAAAGATCAACGTGTGTGGGAGTAAATGTTTAAAAAGGAAGATATTTTTTTCTTCTGAAGGACAAAAAGGCCTATTTTTGTTGCTGGTTGCCCCGGACTAGGTAAGCATGAAATAGCTGCCAGCAGTAGCTCGATGATCTCGCTTCAGTGCGGGGGGTATCTATTCAAAATCGGTACTCGAAGATGAAGCTGTATCAAGAGTGAAGAGTGAAGCAAGCAAATAAAAATGGAAAAGGAAAAAAAAGACTCTCAAGCAAAGTATTGAACGCAGAAAGGGAAGGCAATAGAGAGAATGTGAGGGTGAAATAGATGTAAAAAAAAAAAATGAAACGTGAAACGAAATAAGCCGAGGGCGTCCCTCCCCCATTCTGAGCGAACCTGAACATTATATTTGGTTATCCTCCATTGAAATTAGATTCTATTATGAAAGTATGATTAGATTTAAATTTTATCCGATAAGGTACCGAAGGAACCGATCGTCTTTGGGACTGAACGGACCGGAAAGCGACTACCAGGAGCCATCCACCCACGTCCACCCAAAAGGCAAAAGCGGGACATCCGATGAAAAATGTTGTGAATAATAATGCTCAATAATAGCACTAATAATCGTAACCATAAATCGATTCGACGATTGGGGTAGCGGGCGGCCGAGAGTGGCCGACCGGCGCCCATAAGTCGATGAAAAAAACTCGGCCTAATTGATAAGCTACTGATCCAAAGACCATTGGTACACAGTATCTACTGGGGGACCAGAGGAGGGCGCCGTCGATCTCTAATTACGAAACGAGCGTCAGTTACAAAGCTTAAAAGTGATTACAAGGATTAGAGGAAAATGATGGTGCGTTGGTAATGATGCAAAATTGTTCAATAAGTAGAGTGAATGGAAAGGAATTCCTAGCTTAATTAAAGTTTTAGAAAGAATAGATTACACAACATATTTCCGTGTTTTGTACATCTTTCATAATTGTATTAATTTGATTTAACATGCAAAACTGTTCGCTTAATGCTAGCATTATTTTCTCTACATATCAAGCTATATTCATAGATTTTTTCGAATGAATATTTGTGAAATATTGCATTTTAAAATTTGCATTTGAGTGTCTTATAAGAGATTTAGTATCTGATTTAGTATCTAGTTCCACAGCCCTTGTGAAATAGCTTCATATTTTTTATTTAGTATGACTCTTAAACGAAACACGCGCACGAAGGCGGATGTGGGATAAAATGGTTTCGTTATTATTATTTTCTCGTTCCTTATCAATTTACCCATCATATCGTCCAGCTCATCATCCTTTTGAGAGCGACGATCTCCGACGCTAAAAAATATTGAGCAAGTATCATCGATTTTTGTCCAACCGTTCAATATGCCGCAAAATGTGACAGACAACGCTGGTAAAGTTTCAACGAACTTGATTCTTTCGCTTCCGTTAGTAAGTACTGACACACACACACGCACACACACACGCGCACAGATCATTCGACTTCGGAAGTGAGCAGGCATCAAAGATTTTCCAACGGGATTAATGTAATTTTTCCCCATTGACAAACAGCCTCCAACATGAGGAACAAAAAATAAAAAACAAACAGCATCCGGCAGGAGACAAACACTCCCTGCCTGCCTGGAAGCCTGGAACCCCCGGCGTACTATGCGGGTTGGACTCGAAAATAGCAAAAGTTTTTAATTTGAACTTTTCTGATCAAACAAACTTTCGCGTGCGCGGCAACCCGCTACCCGCTGTTACCACCGTTGATGTCGCGGAGGCTAACGAGTGTCTTTCCGTTGCCTTTGCTGCACCGTGGAAAGTAGCTCGATTGCTCGACCGACCGACCGACCGACCGACACGACACGGCACTGTTCGAGCACACCACCACGCTAAACATCTTTATTATTACAATATTTAATTTTCCCCTTCGTTTGCGCATCTTAAGCACCGACTGGAAGGAATAAATCACCCCAGCGTAAAGTAAGTTATCCGGCTTCAGCACACCGGTGTTCGACCGTTTCTGAGCCGTTTTCGGTAAATGGGCGTTCATTGTCGGGGGAGCGGGCGACGGGTGAAATCATACGATACCGTCGTAACCGAACCGTTTCATCTAATAGTGGCTGCAATCGCAATTTAAATTCATAACCAAGCGAGTTTCACCCCGAACACCACCGCTACCATCGGAGATCCGTGTGATCTGGTGGCTGGTAAGTGGTGGTGGCCTGAGTAATGCATTAAGCAGAATTTTACGCTTTATCGGTGGAAAAAGAACGTGTGATTCAAAAAGTGCATGTGACACTGCTACCGTGCTGGATACGTGTTTAATTTTGCATGAAATCGCGCTTTATGCGCGCCACTTTACGGGGGGAGAGAGAGAGGTGCGATGGGATGCGAGCGCAAAAGTTGTAAACTTTAACGACATCGATCGTTTGTTTGGCTACCGATGGATGGAAGAATGTGGGAGCTTACGAGATGATGATATTTAAATCCCGATAGTAAAAGCGAATGTTTCTAATGACGTTATGCGTTTTTAAATGACTATTTAATCAGTCAACGGAGTAATGTAGCAATTTTCACGAATCGTTTGTTCTTTTCTGAAATTAATACCAGAGTGTTTGGTTGGAGGGTTTCGAGAAGTTCTTCTTTGATCAAATTTTTATTTCTTTTTGTAAAATAGTTAGTGAAAACAGTAAAAAGATATATTTCTGTAATATTAATTACGGTTTATATTGTTGTTCATATGAACGGTATACTAATTCAGCCGTAATAGTTATTGTACCTGCCATTAGGATCAACGCTTAGACATTAAAACAAGTCATTATCAGTAATTTTGTAAATCACTCGCATTTTTTGTAAAATGTCCTTTATCGTCATATTTTGCGTGAAACAAATTATTATCCTTTCAAATAAGTGCGGTGTTTTTTATGTGATTTGATGGTATAAGTTGTAAAAATAAAGGAGTAATATGGTACATCTACCAATACTATCAAGTAAATGTTCAAAAGCTTTGTGCAACTCTTCTGAACTAGTCTACTAACTTACTATTAACGAAATACTAAGGAATTGACAATTAACAGAACATGCTGATGGAAATGCACTTGTTAAGATATTACTCAATTCATCATTCATTAATAAACATGCAGTTTGGAAAGAAGAAAGAAGTGAAGAATGACTGAATTTCTTGAAAACATTTTGTGTATGAGCTGATTAACATATTGCAGCTGATTAATGTATTTTTCTGTATCTGTTTTATTCATACAGGCATTATTGCAGCATGTTGTCTTATGCATTGTTCGTTGATTTCTGCGAAGTGAAAAGAGGTATGTTATCTTCTTCTCAGCATGCTAAGTAAAAAAGAAATTATTTTCGACGGAAACCTATACGCCAACCGCTCGTCATAAATCTCCACCTACGTGGTAAACTATCCCACTGAAGCAATTGTAATGCTGACCGCCCCTGTTCCAATTCATACAGAATCGCCAATTTAAAGCATCGCATGTACCATGGCGAGCTGCCAACTGCCACCTGCCACATGCATTCGTTGAATGGGAAATTTAACGCGTCGTTAGAGTATCAAAAAAAAAAAAAAAAAAAAAAAACCCACCCGACGACGACGTGAATTGAAATAAAATGAAAAACGGTTTCCCGCTCAAGGATTACTTACGTAGTTAGTCGCACAAGGATGCGGGCCAGATAGAGAAACCGAAGCAGTCTGTGTCTGTGGAAATGTGCGAGCAGGCTAGAGAGACAGTACGAGAAGGAGGGAGCTCGAAATTTAACGAGCACAAGGACATAGCCGAACGCACAGACGGGTGCGCCGGGTAGCGTCCTGGGCAGGAAATTAAAGCAACAGGCGACAAATGCAACAGTTGGAAGCATCTGTGCCGACCTGTTGAAGTCGGAGCATTCTGGTCGCTTCGTTCTTGGTGGCGGGATTGAAATTGTGTGTGTGGGTGCTTTTTTTATTCGCATTTCATCTTTCGTCCTTTTGCAGACTTCTTTCCGTGCTTCTCGCCACCATCAAACCACTTCCGTTTGGCTTTTAACGTTCACCGTAGCGTAGACTCGTGAATCACGTTGGCATCCGGTCACACCGCGATGACGATGACGACGACGACGACGACGACGACGACGGACCGGTAACGGCAAGCCATTTTCGCTATGCATTTCGTGTACCGTGGACGTAAAACGTGTCCTAGTGCTGCGAAACCGGCGGTGGTGGTGTATTGGTGTACCGTGTCAAGCATTTTTCCGCTCAATATGTACACGCTCGAGCACTTTCCAATGAATACACTTCGTCAGCCCGTTCCTTTGCCGGTGCATCCTGTCGAGCGCACATACACTTATAAATAGGTAAAAACCCATTGAGAACGGGAACGATAAAAAAGAACATTAACGCTTGAGCACAAGTGCTCGCGTTAGCGGGCGAATATCGCAAAGAAAGGATCGCGCATGGATCGTTACTTGTAAAATATGGAGTTTATTCACCGTTTGATTGCGTGAGTGGAACCAACACCAGTGGGGGAGGAACAGGTCAGCATGCAGTTCCCACCCGAAAGTCAGAGCTCCGAAAGCTAATGCTATTCATAGTAAGTGGGATATTCAATCCATTTTCTCGACACCTCGCTTCTCTCTCTCTCTCTCTCTCGTCTTTTGGCGGGACAAGCGACACCTTTGGCATGCTGGCATTACTGGCAGAGGACGAGACCGTATCCGTGTCTGATCCCGTATGCGCATTTCCATTGTGCGCGTTTTTTGCGTGTGTGCAGAGATCGTGGCGGTAAAGGACTGCACTTAGCCGCGTTGCCCGTCGACCCTTCGGAGCGCGAGAACAATGACAGTTTGATTCCAGACCGGCACACCGGTAGCGGATCGAATGGCAAATGGTGCGCAGGAGCGGATGGTGCACAAGAACACGACGTCCGGCGCTGGTGTCCGCACCGGTTCAGCATCATTGTGCCAAGCGCCGGTCGCGTATCGATGACCATGATTTACTGTTGCCAGCTTTCGACTTGGCTGACCAATTTGGTGCCCTTTGGTGGCATGCGCGACCATCCGACCGAGGCGCCAAATGGGTTTTCCGAATGAAAGCGTACTAATGGAAAATCCCTCCCAGCCTCGCCACGCATCGCAACCGTACCGTGCACGTCGTCGCACCTATTTCGTGGAAGGTATTGCAGCTTCCTGTTCCTTCCTGTCCCGTGTGTGAGTGAGTAAATTGTTCGGGATTGTTCGAGCTGCACGCTAAATGCACGCCGGGTGCTTCGACCACTGAAAGCTGGCAGCGTTTTGTCCCGCCTGCCTTATTTGGGGGATGTAATTCTTTGCTAAACCTCAGAATTTGGGTCAAGTGGTTTGAGGTTAAGCAAAAAAAGCCGATGCATTTTTGTGTGCTAGTTGCAGTTTTCATATACAATGCTTCAAAAGTGTCGAAAAATGATTGCATGGAATTAATTTTTAGCAGCTGGTCTGTTCAATGAATAACATTTTTATAAGAAAAACTCACATGAACGAATGTAGAAGAGCTAAAACAACATTTTTCACCAACAGTTGATGATGGCAGACACCAGTTGAAATAGATATAACGGATGTTAATATTGGAAAAGTCAAGATTAGGGAAAATAATTTTTCACACTCAATCCTGAACACACATTAGTTAATTCTGAGGTAAAAAAACCAAGCTGTTTCGTTTATACCATCATTCGTTCCATTTAATTTGAAGGAATGGTTTAAAGTATTACTTATTTTGACGATGTTTGGAAAGAGCCCATTTTGTGTGTACTGTATTCGTTGTAAAATGTTACGAGTTTTGCTTCGTTGTTGCTGCCAATTTTATTCTCCGTTCTAAAAATGATATTTATGTCATTTTTCTATCACTTTTATACATCGCTTTTTATCTGCAAATATAATGCATTAAAAAATTGATTACAAATAGTAACTAATTTAT